>VZQC01008327.1:506259-598622 GCA_009823505.1 Rhizomys pruinosus | reverse complement strand
CGGTTCTCGGCAGCCATGTGGGTGCTGGGGATCGAACCCAGGTCCTCTGTAAGAGCGGTCAGCGCTCTTAACCGCTAGGCCATCTCTCCAGCCCCGCCAATTCAATTTTTAATAGACTCTTGGGAGATGATGGAACTGTGGAAGGTGGAGCTGGTTAAAGGAAGTAGGTTGGCTGGAGATAATGCCTTTGAAGGGTATAACTTGGCTCTGGCTCCTTCCTATATTTGTCCCTCTGTTTGCCAGCTACCCTAAGGTGGGCATTTGTGTTCCACCATGCCCTTCTCCTATGTTAGAGAAGGCCCAGAAATAGAGCCAGCCAGGATGAGCTACAGAGCTATGGGCTGAGAGAACCTTTCCCCCATCTTCACCCCTTAGGCTGCTTCTCTCAGGGCTGTCTCTTGGGTTTGAAAAGCCCAATACATCAGACATCTGAGAAAATCTTACACATGAAAGATCAGACAGACAAAAAGAAAAGGAGGCATGAAGAAAATAAAGACAGCACAGAAAGCAGAGGAAAGCTTTTCCAAAATTATAACTAGTTAATCCAAAGAGATATCAAATCCATAAGATGTCATGAAAGGAATCATTGAACAAGAAAGAACTGGTAACTTAAAAACATACATGATAATTTAAAAGAATCTTATAATACTTTTGGAAGTTGTCACATCCTAATAATGAATAAGAGCTGAACAGATGAAAATGAACATTGATTCTCAGGTCTGTTGAGACTTTAAAGGACCATCACAAGTAGATAAGGCAAAGTACTGGGTTCTTAGCTCATTACCATGACCACCATAGTATATATTCCCCTGATCCTTTCTGTTGATCTTTCAGTAGCTAGAGCAACTTAACCATAGGCAAGATTATAGCTGCCTGTTTAACCATGCCATTGAAAAAGCTTGCCTACTACACCTTTCCTTGGTCAATGCTGAGTCTCTTCTGCTCTGACACAAACCTGCAATTAAAGCCTGTATTCTCTCATATTTGATTCACTGAGGCTTGTTTCTATTGTTTTCATGCCAAAGACTGTCTCCAATAATATTGTCAGAGAAGTGAGCTTATGAAGTAAATTGCTACTTCCAGTTTTGAGAGACTTACAGAGGGATCCAGAGAATCACAGCTTGGATGGAGCAAAAACCATCGCAACTGAGCTATAGCCACCATAACAATACACCATGGACATGGTGGGCCCAACAATGCAAGTTTTATTTTCTTGAGCCAGGTGTGGTGACACAAGCCCATCATTCCAACACTGGAGAGGAGATGGGCAGATCCCTGTGATTTTAAGCCCCGTCTAATAGTGAGTTCCAGGGCCACCAGGGACGCATAGCAAGATCCTGCCACCAAAGCAAAACAAAAAATTATTTTCTTACACTTCAGGAGGTTGGGAATTTAAGGTGAGGAAGTCAGCATGATTGGGCTCTGATGAAGGTTCTCTGGTTAGCTTGCAGCTAGCCACTGTGTCAGGGTTCTAAGGGAACAGAACTGATAGAATGACATATATTAAAAGGAAAGTGATTGGATTTTCTTGCATAGTCTGGGTAGTCCAACAGGGGTTGTCTCACACTTGAGAGGCCAAGTTGCTCAGTCCATGGGCTGGATGTCTCAGTCCCAATTTGGTCCTGAAGGGTTGGAGGATTTCTGGAGAGGTGCTGGTCTTCAGTCTATGTTGCAAATCCAAAGAAGTTGGTTCTAATGTCTGTGAAGGAATGCCACAGCCATCAGATAGATGACCTTGCACCTTGCTAGAACGAGTGAAGGCAAGGAGGCAGAAAGTACTTAGACGTCGGTCTGTCTGGGCCTCACCAGAAGACACCATCCACTGGGTCTTCCCAGTTCAGATAATCTGATCAAGAAAATCCTTCACGGCCAGCTGGGACTAGAGGGAGACCCTGTCTCAAAAAGACCAAAAGAAAGAAAAAGAAAATCCCTCGCAGGAGTGCCCAGTGGCTTGCGTTTTTGTTGATTCCAGATCTAGTCAAGTTAACAACCAAGATTATCTATCACAGTCATCTTTTCACTGTACCTTCATGTGGCATAGAGAGTTAATTTGAAAAACTTCCCTGATATCTCTTCTTTTAAGGATGATAATCCCATCATAAAAGCCTTAGTCCTGTGACCTCTTCTGAACATAATTATCTCCTAAAGACTCCCACCTCCAAATACTAGCACCTTGGGGGGGGGAGTAGGGTTTCAACATATGCATATATGAAAATAGTGTGTGGCTAAGGTGGCATGGAATGGCCAGAGGAAGGAGTAACAACTGAATACAAAGTGCTGGGACAATGAGTTAGCCATATTTTTTAAAACGCACGCCTTTAATCCTAGCACTTGGGAGGCAGAGGCAGGAGAATCTTTGTGAGTTCAAAGCCAGTCTGCTCTACAAAGTGAGTTCTATGACAGCCGGGGCTACAGGGAGACTCTGTCTCAAAAAGACCAAAAAATAAAAAAATAAAAAATAAAAAATGAAGTTGTATATGTACTTCAGATTCCATAACAGAATATGGATGAGTTTAAAACAATGTACAGCCAGGCGTGGTGGTGCATGTCTTTAATCCCAGCATTTGGGAGGCAGAGGCAGGTGGATCTCTGTGAGTTCAAGGCCAGCCTGGTCTACATAGTGAGTTCCAGGCTAACTGGAGCTACAGGGAGACCCTATCTGAAAAAGAAAAAATAATAATAAAAGAAAACAGTGTATAAGGAAAACTAAACATTTAGAAGGCTATTAAAAGTATTATATGTGATTTGGAATAAAGAAGGATATCTTAAAGAAATAAAAAGTACTCAGCATAAATGAAATGGTTGATAAATTTGATTACATTGGAAGCAGTAACTTACATATAGCAAAATTACCCTGAAAGAGGGCAAAGGACAGGTTACACAAGCTGGGGAAAAGCATACAGAGCTGGGGCTGGAGAGATAGCCTAGCTGTTAAGAGCACCGACTGCTCTTACAGAGGACCGGGGTTCGATCCCCAGCACACACATGGCGGCTAAGAACCGTCTGTAACTCCAATTCCAGGAGAACTCCAGTTCCAGGGGAATCCAAGACCCTCTTCTGACCTCCGCGGCATTGCACGACACGGGTGCACAAACCTACAAGCAGACAGTACATTCATACACATACAAAAATAAAAATTAAAAAAGCATACAGAGCTGATAAAGGATTGTTATCTAGAACACATAAAGAAGTCCTAATTGGTAATAGGTTGGCACATAACTATAAATCTAACACTAGAGAAGTGGAGGCACAAAGATCAGCAGTGCACAGAGTCCAAGGCCACCTTTCCTTCTAGGAGACTTTGTCTCCAAACAATCAACAACGACAACCAAGCAAAGGACACAGGCATTTCACAGAAGCAGAAATGTGGCTTAAAAGTCTCAGTTTCATTGTAATCAGATCAGTCAAATGGAGACCACAGTGAGATTTAATTTTATGCTAATAGATTTTCAGTCTTAATTTTTATTTCTTACCCCTCTCAGACACATATGAACATTGAACTTCTTGAAATTTCTTATATAATCTCTTCTTAGCCTGGTTTCAATTATAAAGTGTTTTTGTCCCCCAGAATGTTCTTTCTTCCCTTAGCAGTTCTTAGCATCTGCTTCCCCAGAGCAGCAGCAGCAGCATCACCACTTATATGTTTGTAGAGCTGCAAACATTCTAATATTGGGCTATCTTCTTTAAAGATTATTTTGACTAATTCTTTGAGAATTTCATACAATGTATTTTTACTACATTCACCCCTACTCCTCCCCAACTCTTCCCAGATCCATTCCCACTCTCTATCTTCTCCTAACTTCATGTCCTCTTTTTAAAAAAAGAATTTATTTTTATTTTATGTGTATATTTTTCCTGCATATATGTAAGTGTACCATGTCCATGCAGTGCCCACAGAGGCTAGAAGGTGGTGTTAGATCTCCTGGAACTGAAGTTGTGGACAGTTGTTAATTGCCATATGGGTGCTAGAATCAAACCTGGGTCCTCTGGAAGAATAGCAAGTGTGCTTAAACACTGAGCCATCTCTCCAGCCCCTCTTTACAAAGTAAAAAAGTAACAACCCATTAACTCCAGTTTGTGTTGCCCATCTATTTCTGGGTGTGATGCTAACCTTGGACATGGCTGTCCCTCCCCCAGAAATCATCAGCTCTCCATTCCTCTTCAGTTAGCATGAGGCCTCGTGAACACCTTTCTACTCAATGCTAGAATGTCGACTGGCTTGATTTTGTGCAGGCAAACACAGTTGCTGTGAATTCGTGAGTGTAGTGTTCCTGTCATGCTCAGAAGACACTGTTTTTTTTTGGCCGTAATCCTTCCCAGCCTCTGGATCTTACAGTCTTTCCACCCTTTCTTCCATGAGGTTCCTGAGCTGGGGTGAGGGGCAGTGATGATATGGATGTCCTGTTTGTGGCCGAGCCCACCACTCACTGACGGTCTCTGCACTTTGACAAGTTGTGTTTCTACATTAGCCACCATTCACTGCACAAGGAAACTTCTCTAATGAGGTCTGAGAGCTGCACTAATTTGTGGGTAGAGAGACAAGAATTTAGAGGGGAGTTTGATACTGTGTTCTTTGGACTATCCAATGATATTTGTATTTACAGGAAATAGTGTTTGTCTCTAGAATAGAATATGGGTTTCCTATACACTGGTTCCCTTCCTATATTACAACTTACTATATGTGCAGATGTCACCTGGCCTGTGTCTCATGACCCCATGGGTATGAGCTTAAAAACTGCTGCAACAAAATGCTGATACTGTTGCTGTTCTGGTATTACTGTGGATTAAAAACAAACCTGCCATCTTTGTCTGAGTTTGTATCTTCTGTCTGTATCCATGAAACTGGCAGGCTAACTCCAGCTTCCAAATGGGATACAAACATAGACCTTTCACAATTGTTGGCAGAAGTCCTTTGTGTTTTGAATTACTGCTCTGAAATGGGACTGACTGCTTCTAAATGTTAAAACATAAAGGCCAGGCATGGTGGTGCACACCTGTAATCTCTGCCCTTGGGAGATAGAGGATGCTGAGTTTAAGGCTACATAGTAAGATCTAGGTCAACCTGGGCTGCATGAAACCCTGTCTTTTAAAAAAAATAAGTTAATGCCTTTTACAATTATTGTTAATGCCTTTTACAATTATTAATAAAGGGCAATGTGTAAGTTAAAACGGTGGACATGGAATGTTTCAGAACTTTAGTGTTTTAGGTGGATTTTTAAATTTTTTATTATTATGTATATGAATGTACTGTCTGCATGTAGGTTTGTGCACCCGTGTCGTGCAAGGCCGTGGAGGTCAGAAGAGGGCATCGGATTCCCCTGGAACTGGAGTTAAAGACGGTCCTTAGCTGCTATGTGGGTGCTGGGGATTCAACCCGGGTCCTCTGCAAGAGCAGTCAGCACTCTCAACCGCTAGGCCATCTCTCCAGCCCTAGATGGATTTTTTTGACTGCTCATGTTAAAACTCTAGAAAAATTATTACTAGCTGCAGGAGACTCAGCATATTTTTGCTGCACATTTTTCATTCTAGTACTGTTAGGCTCTGGCACTAAGTGAATAAAGCTTGTGTTATGGTGTTTCCTTTATGGAATGACTATTTTGATATTCTGAAATGACCATTTTACATATAATATTTGTCTGGAAATCTGTTTCTTAAGACATTAACATGTTATTTCTTATTATTAGTTATTTGTAGGCTTTGTGGGCATCATTTCCATCTTTCTACTTTCTCAAAGTATGCACCTCCTCCTACTTAAAAATGTTGCTGGGCTGGAGAGATAGCCTAGCGGTTAAGAGCACCGACTGCTCTTACAGAGGACCCGGGTTCGATCCCCAGCACCCACATGGCGGCCGAGAACCATCTGAAACTCCAATCCCAGGAGAACTCCAGTTCCAGGGGAATCCGACACCCTCTTCTGACCTCCGCGGCATTGCACGACACGGGTGCACAGACCTGCATGCAGACAGTACATTCATACACATACGGAAATAAAAAAATTTTTTTTTAATTATGTTGCTAACAATCTTTTTTACAGGTCTGTGGGCTTCGAATCTTTTAAATGCTTCCTGAAAATCGCTCCCAAGTGCATTGCATATTTAGTTAACTTACATACACAGGGATTCTCTATTGCTATATATTAAATAGTTACACAGAAAATTTAAACTCCATGAGGATTGTGCCTGGGGCAGCAGGAATTTCTAATTAGGATCTCACAAAACTGCACTCAAGGTGCCACATTCACTGTAATTTGTAGGCTCAGTTGGGAAAACATGACTTCTGAGTTTTGTGAGGAAATCTGTAAAATTCATTTCTTATTATATGGTGGAGGGCTATGCCTCCTTCCTGGTGGTTGATTAGGGAGTGCTGCTATCAGTCCGCAGAAGTATCTATTACCTCTTTTCATATGAGCTTCCCACCATGGTCCTTCATTTTGCAAATCCAGCAGAATAGAAGTCTCTAAAGGGAGTGCACTAAAAAGATAAGCAGTGTCTTACAATCAACTATAAGCTTTCACATGTAAATTTGGGGCAATGTAGGCATTGGACACAGGACTCATGCCAACTGGGACAAGTCTCAAAGCACAAGCAAGAGAAATGGGTAGAGGACTGACCCTGGACTGAGAACTACAAGAGACTGAGTACTGTTGGGTGAGGAAGTGCATGCCTTACCTAGGATTCCTAGATATGCTGGATCTATTTGCACAGAAGAATGTCCGAGTTTGGGAGCTTGGCTGGATAGGGCTTAGCCTGGATATTGTAGTGCATGGTCTCTGATGGGAGGTTGGGCATGGGGGTGGGGATTGGGTTTGATTGTGAGCCATTGTATGAGTTGTACAAATGCTCAATAAAAAAAAAATTTTTTTTTTAAGTAATTAAGCACAGGATCAAGTTAACTAAATGTGTAATAAGACACTTTCCATTGTTTGATTTGATTTTTAAATATTCATTTAAATGCTCACATTGTAGTGTTTTATTTTTGTAATTTAATCATCAAACATTTCTGTATGTCTCTTTCCTCTTAATTTTCTCAGATTGTGGTCCTGTTAGAAGCTGAGCAGATCCAAAAGCATACTGATGGCTGGAAGTGGAGGAAATGAGAGATTGAAGTGGACAACCACCATTATCATTAGCTCCTCTCTCAAGGTGAAGGGGAATTTGGACCCTTGATTTCAGGGTCCAATTTCAAAATTGAAAGCACCCATATAAAACAGTATTTTTAAAGATCTTTAAGAGCTTAAGTATCCATGGTCACAGGGAGCAAGAAGGAAACAAGCTGAATGATAGATGCTTTCAGTCACAATCCTACACCCTATACCTTGAAAGCTGGAGATTTTCTTTCTTTCACTCTCACTTCTATCCTATATTAGAAATGTCAAGAAACTACAAATAAGCAAAAGCACGCACACACACACACACACACACACACACACACACAGAGAGAGAGAGAGAGTGAGTTTGAGAGATAGCCAGAACCCTGCTATTTATCTTACAGACAGCAGCAGCTAATATGAGGTGATGGGACAAGAAATGACTATTCCATGTGAAAAAGGAAAGAGGAAGGGTTAAAGTTTTTGTTTTAATCCACCCTGTACTCTGACCCCTGCATCAAGAAACACTTTCTTGCGTTGGCTTCTGCTAGTTGTATAACACATGCTACTTTAATATAGCCTATGTATCACTGGAATTTTTCATGATTCTTTTTGTTAGTTTTCTGGAATCCATGTTCCTCTCCTGTTTCTATTACCTTTCTAGACATAGAGGGAGTCAATAACCTATGCTAATTTGGCAAAAATAAAATTTAAGTGTTTATTACCTTGTAATTTATATTTTTCAACTATTCTTGTGTTTTTCTTTCTACCTTTGTGTTTTTCTCTTCTTTCTACCTTTCTTCCCCCTCTCTCCTCTCTCTCTCTTTGGTCTTTTCGAGACAGGGTCTCCCTGTAGCCCCAGCTGGCCTGGAACTCCCTGTAGACCAGGCCCCCTCTGTAGATCCACCTGCCTCTGCCTCCAAGTGCTAGGATTAAAGGCGTGTGCCATCACACCCAGTTTCTTCCTCTCTTTTTTAAAGACAGGTTCTCATAAATGCTAAGCTGGCCTTGAATTTGCTCTGATGCTGAGGATGTCTTTGAGGACTCCTGGTCCTCCTGCCTCTACCTCCCAGGCTCTGGGATTACAGGTGTGTGCTACCACTCCTGGCCCTATATTCTTTTATATCTCATTTCTTGCCTCTTAAAAAAAATAAGGGGTTTACTGGGCGTGATGGTGCATGCCTTTAATCCCAGCACTCAGGAGGCAGAGGCAGGCAGATCTCTGTGAGTTCAAGTTCAACCTGGTCTACATAGTGAGTTCCAGGACAGCTGGAGCTACAGGGAGACTCCGTCTCAATAATAATAATAATAATAATTATTATTATTATTATTATTATTATTATTTCAGTTCTTCCTTACTCAGCAGCAGTCAGAGCTTATCTTCTTTAAAGGAGTGACTCTAGACAGACTTAAAGATCCCAGTCAGAGGAACTTACCCTGAGGGATGCCTGGGGACACTAACTTGACTCAACATGCCTTAACATAAAGAAGAGAATGCATGAAATCCAGTGGGGGGTGGTTCTGGGAGGGTGCTGATGGGGAAAAAGGTATAGATGATTAAGATATTGCATATGGGGCTGGAGAGATGGCTCAGTGGTTAAGAGCACCAACTGCTCTTGCAGAGGACCAGGGTTCAATTCCCAATACCCACATGGTGGCTAAGAACCGTCTTTAACTCCAGTTCCAGGGGAATCCGACACCCTCTTCTGACCTCCGCAGCACTGCACAACATGGGTGCACCAACCTACATGCAGACAGTACACTCATACACATAAAAAAGTAATAATAATAAAAAAGATATTGCATATGAAAGCCACAAAAATTCAATTTAAAATATATTTTAAAACTAGTTATTTTTTACCTTTTGTGTTTTCTTTATATTTCTATTAGTTTTGTTTTAAGACAGAATCTCAAACTTGGCATGTAGCTGAGGATGGCCTTGCACTCCTGAACATTGCATGATGCAGCCAATACACTCATACACATAAAATAAAAATGATAAACGATTTTTTTAAAACTTGATTCACAGTTAAGCTTTCCTGACTCTTACATATCTGTTATCTTTTTATAGCTTCTAGTTCTTTGCTAAAATTCTCAGCATCTTTCATCTCCTCAAATATAGAAAACATGACTAATTTTAAGATATATACCTATTAGCTCAACTCTATGGATTCCCTGTGGGTCTATTTCTATTAGCTATTATTTGTGGTGGCTCTCTTTAAATTGGCCTCTGTATGTGTCTGACTGGTTATCTTGTATATGTTATACTTTATATTTTTTAATTGCACAAATTATTTAAGCCTATAACATATTTAAAGGAAGGTGCTATTCCTCTAGGGAATCCTTAATTCTATAACATAATTAAAATAATTCTATATTTGCTAGGTAATACAGAAATTCCAAGTTCAGGTGAACAATGCATTTAACTGTTAAGTCCTAAATATTGCAAAAGATTATTTTTTAATTACATAACTAGAGCTGGGCTCAGTGGTAGAGTACTTGTTGATCATGTACAAAGCTCCAGATTTGATTCCCAGAAGTGAAAACAAATTTTACATTTATAAATTAAATTTAACTGGGTGGTATATATTTATTTGCTAAATATGTCAAACCAAGCCCTATTGTGTATTATTAGCTAACTTATTTTCTGAACATCCTAGAGTGGTACTAATTGTGGAAGAACTGAAAAAAATAGTCACTCACTTTTCTTTGTTCTATAATTCAGCAGACCTGATTGAGAAATGTTTCTCTGGAGAGTGCTTCTCCAGCATGCTTTAAGTACTAGTAATTTAGTGCCACCTTAATCCAGTTTCAGGGATTGAAATGGTTTGAAGCTGGCTGCAGTCCTGTGAGAGCTGTTCTACTTTTGTCAAAAGCTGTGCTCCCCTTTCTTCTGCCTCTTCTTGATCCCTTCAGGGAAGAAATGGCCTAAATGTTGGGGTCATATCTTTGAATTTCTGTAGAGATGTTGGCCTTATAATTTCTTCCAATTCTACTAGCTCTCTGATGCATTTGTAGTTTTTTTTTTTTTTTAACTATCATTTTTCCAGTTGCTTTCAGCAGGAGAGTTGGCCTAAATTACTTTTATCTGCCACTACTGGAAGCCGTGTACAATTTAAAAGCTACACAAGAAAGCGCCATGGTTGAATTCCAGCAAAAGCGCTAAGTAGCAAAAAATACTCTTTAGGAAGGAAAGGAAGTGTCTATTTTAGACCGTGTGCTTAAAAGTACATTGTTCTGAAGGAAAATAGAAAACAGAAGCTGGAGAGATGGCCTAGATGATAAGAGCGTCAGCTGCTCTTGCAGAGGACCCAGGTTCGATCCCCAGCACCCACATGGCGGCTGAGAACTGTCTGTAACTCCAGTCCCAAGGGAATCTGACACCCTCTTCTGACCTCCACAGCATTGCACTACAGGGGTGCACAAAAAATAAATAAAAATAATAAAATCAGTCTAGGTAAGGGTGTGTGTGTGTGTGTGTGTGTGTGTGTGTGTGTGTATACACCACATGTACATAAATGTACAGGGTATAAATGCTCAAACACACAGGTACAGAAGCCAGAGTACACTGGTGTCCTGCTTTGCCATCCTATCCCTTATTTTCTTTAGACAGAGTCTCTGAACCTGAAATTACACTGGTGGGCACAAAGCCCAATCAATGCTAGGGTTACAGCATTGTATGTATGTATGTGGCCATGCCTGAATGTTTGTGTGTAAGATTGTGGCCATGCCTGGCTTTTTACATGGGTGGTAAGAGATTTGAACTCAGGTCCCGACACTTGCCCTGCTGGCAAGTGCTCTTACAGAGCCATTTCCCTAGCCCATAGGTAATGATTTTTAATGTAGGGAGTAAGAAGTCACGTTCTAACAAATTGGGAAATATATTAAGTATAACATATTATATATAATTAACATACTTAAGTATAATAATATATACTTAGATTTTAGTATTTTGACTGATATGATCTAGTTGTTTGGGTAGAATAGCAAATGAGGTGATTTTTTTAATGGTTAGTATTTAAACCAGGATACATTATTACGGTCTCTGTATGTTTTTTAACTCACTTTAAAAAAAAAAAAGATAGTTTATTGTTTTTTTTAATTTTGTGTGTATGAGTGTATTGCCCGCATTTATTTAAGTGCATCCACGTCATGCAATCCCCAAGGAGGTCAGAAGAGGGTGTTGGACCCCCTGGATCTGGAGTTCTGGAGGGTTGTTAGCTATCATGTGGGTGCTGAGAATTGAGCCCAGGTCCTCTACAAGAATAGCCAGTGCTCTTAACTACTGAACCATCTCTTCAGCCCCATGACTTACCTTAAACTATACTAAAGTAACAGATGAGTTGGTGGTTGTCACCTAACTAGTATTCTGTGTGTGCCATGTGGTCCTCCCTACCATCTAACAGCACCCGCATCTTCCACAGTTAGACGTGAACACATGTAAGAACCCATTGCCAAGGTGGCGCATGCCTTTAATCCTAGCACTTGGGAGGCAGAGGCAGGTGGATCTTTGTGAGTTCAAGGCCAGCCTGGTCTACAGAGTGAGTTCCAGGACAGCTGGGGCTACAGGGAGACCCTGTCTCAAAAAGACAAAAAAAAAAAAAAAAAAAAAAAAAAGAATCCATTGCCAAAATAGTTTCTTAAAGTGAGAACTGCATTTTTCCTAGTTCTCAGTTTAGTTAACTGCCCTTAATTTTTGTCCTAAATACATTTACTATAGTTACATGAACTAATTTCCAACTTATAGAGTCTAGAAGTTTCACTCTTTTCATTTCCCTAGTTCTCAGTTTAGTTAAACTGCCCCTTAATTTTTGTCCCTAAATAACATTTACTATAGTACATGAACTAATTTCCAAACTTATAGAGCTCTAGAAGTTTCACTCTTTTCAAAGTGCTTTTCTCCAAAGAGCAAATTTATTTCTTTGATGACATAATCTTTAAGTGGTATAGTTATAAACCATTAAATACCTTTTCATTTCTTTATAAGCTATAATAAAAACTACTGTAAGCATGTCTCATGTTTTTATTTCTGAAAATTCCTTTAAGAGTTATGAAATTGCAACTGCTCTAGAAAATCGAAGCCACAAGGTTCGGTATTCAGATACGCTGGAAAGTGGATCGATTGTATTTTCTCTTTCTGGTACAGTATATTAATTTGCTAATTGCCTTTACTTAAGTTTCTTAGAAAATTTGTGGGTGTAAATTCTAATATTTTTTGCAATTCACTAACAATACAATAACTTGGGGTGTTATCTTTTGGAAGCCATGAATATGTTATACTTTGTTCTTGTGGCAAAAGCAATGCAAAGCATATGGCTGGGAAGGATGGGAAAAACTACTTGCTCTGGAACTAAGGTGAAAATAGAAAAGTCCACCTTCTCAACAATGAAGGCAAACATACTTGGCTAGAATTTACATATAAAAACAGTATTTTCGGGGGCTGGAGAGATGGCCTAGCGGTTAAGAGCACCTACCGCTCTTGCAGAAGACCCGGGTTCGATCCCCAGCACCCACATGGCGGCCGAGAGCCGTCTGAAACTCCAATTTCAGGAGAACTCCAGTTCCAGGGAATCCGACACCCTCTTCTGACCTCCGCGGCATTGCACGACATGGGTGCACACACTTGCATGCAGACAGTACATTCATACACATACAGAAATAAATAAAAAAATTTAAAAAATTAAAAAAAAAACAGTATTTTCCATTATTATAGAACATTTGTTGGGGGAGGGGGAGAAACTCCTGATTATACCAGGAAACTTGTACCAAGCTTCCTCCTTTCTAGCAGGGGTTTTGGAAGGGAGGTGCTTTTAGAATCTTCTGGAAATAGACCTCCATGCTGAAAGGAATCCAGGCCCCAAATCATTCTTCCTGGTTAAATAAAAAGGACTCCAGGGAGAAGTATTTTTGGTGACCTATATGTTTTGGTTATTTTCTGTACATTGTTTAATCCTCTGGCAAGCTTAACGAAGAGTTACTCTTTCCATGTTATAGAGGAAAGAGCTTTTTTTTAAAAATGAGAGACGATGGCCTAAGAGGTTAAGAGCGTCCGGACGCTATCTTGAAGAGGACCGGTTCGATCCCGCACCCCGCATGGCGGCCAAGAACTGTCCGAAACTCAGTTCCAGGAGACTTCCAGTTCCAGGGGAATCCCGGAGACCCTCTTCTCTCTGACCTCCGCGGCATTGCAACGACAACGGGTGCACAACCTGCATGCAGACAATAATTCATACACATACGAATAATTAAAAAAATAATTTTTTATTAATTTTATTTTTTTTTTTAATTATTTTTATGTGTATGAATGTACTGTCTTGCATGCAGGTTTTGTGCACTTGTTGTGCAGTGCCGCGGAGGTCAGAAGAGGGTGTGGGATTCCCTTGAACTGGAGTTACTCCTGGAATGGAAGTAAAGACGGTTCTTAGTCGCCATGTGGGTGCTGGGGGATTGAACAGGGTCCTCTGCAAGAGCGTCGCGCTCCTAACGCGTAGGCCATCTCTCCAACCCCGAGGAAGAAGCTTTATATTCAGAGGTTACATAAGATGCCCAGATTCATTCAATTTTTTTTTTGTCTTTTTGAGACAGGGTCTCCCTTTAGTCCCAGCTGGCCTGGAGCTCACTTTGTAGACCAGGCAGGCCTTGAACTCACAGAGATCCACCTGCCTCTGCCTCCCAAGTGCTAGGATTAAAGGCATGTGCCACCATGCCCGGCCTCATTCAGTTGTTATAATCACACTTTCTATAGATTATCTTACCTAAACCTTTTCAAGAGCTATAATTAAACCCATTTTCCTACCATTCTTATGTCCGGTGCTATTTTAGATATCTAGTATCGGTTCATTTGAATATATTTACATAATTCCTTATGTCCTGGTAGAAAGGTTTCTCCAATAAGAAATAACTGAAGGCTGGGCCTAGTGGCACGAGCCTTTAATCCTAGCACTTGGGAGGCAGAGGCAGGCGGATCTCTGTGAGTTAAGGCCAGCCTGGTCTACAGAGTGAGTTCCAGCCCAGCTGGGACTATAGGGATACCCTGTCTCAAAAAGACAAAATAGTAGTAGTAGTAGTAGTAGTAGTAGTAGTAGTAGTAGTAATAGAATAGAAGGGGGCTGGAGAGATGGCTCAGAGGTTAAGAACACTGCCTGTGGTCCTGGCTAGAGTGGTACAATGTAGCCCATAGTGGCCTGAAACGCAAACTTACTCTCCTGTCTGTCTTGCAAGTGCTAAGGTTATAAATGTCCACCACCATACCTGGCTTGAATGGTTAATGTGCTTTTTAGTCTGAGCAAAGAAAGTTACCAACAAATATTTTTCCTTGAAATATTTAGAACAAGTCACATCAAAGAACTACCTGAATCATCATCTTGTATAAGGATTGTAATAAAAATTTTTTAGTTGTTTTTTGAGTCAGGGTCTCCCTGTAGCCCCAGTTAGGCTGGAACTCACTATGTAGACCAAGCCTGGCCTTGAACTCAGAGACCCACCTGTCTCTGCCTCCCGAATGCTAGGATTAAAGGTGTGCACCACCACGCCCAGCCCAATTGCAGTAACAAATTCTATTACTTTGAGTCTGGGGTATGGACACAATTATAGCTCTTTTATTGAACCTATTGAGTTTACAAAATTTTCTTCCTATAACAAATATATTTACTCTGACTATATTACATTCACCTTTCCTAGGAATTGCATTTTTATTGATGGATGCTAAAGAATGCATTATGTCAGCTGAGGAAATATTTCTAATCAAAATAGAGAAGTTTATTAACATTCACCAAAATAGTTTCTTGGTTCTGTCTGCCCCTCTCCATGGGTCTGAAGAGTGGAATCTCATGTCCAGGATTCAACAGAGGTATGGAAAAGCAGGACATGTAGTTTTCTTATGCTGTTCTCTGTTTACTTCAGTTCTTGATGCTTTTAGGAAGCTGAATATTGTTTTGCTAGAAGATAAACTTTGACATTAACCTGTCATATTTAATGAAACGGGCCGGGGAGCTGTTCTATAAATCAAGATGACTAGCATTCATGTTGATTATGGGCTTATTCTGCAAGAGCAAAGCAAAGTGAAGATTTGCTAAGTTCTGGCTCTAAAGCTACCTCCAATCTGCGGCACAGTGTAGGCATGGATGAATAAACACATCAAAAGCAGACCTTTGTCTCTTTACACTTAAGTGAACAAATGTAAGCTGTAAGAGCCTCTTTTTTTTTTTTTTTTCCCAGATTCTTGGGAAGTAATTTGCGGATACTTCCAGTACACAACACAAAAAATGCTATTGATCTTATGTGCACTATAGCCAAGGTAAGTTACCTAGAGGAAAAGATATGTTCATACAAAAATATGTATCTTGGTCAGAAGAGTTTAGTTTTTTATATTTCCAGTTGTATACTGCCTTGTGGGTTGTCAGATACTCTTCTGTAAGCCTGAAGTCTTCTCAGTTTACTTCTAGTAGCCACCTATTTTCAGGAAGAGTCCAGTATGCCATAAATACATTGGTTGGTTCTGCTACTTAATCTTCCTTCAAATTCTAAAGCATAAATACTGGGTTAGATTGTAGCCATGGCCTGGTTAGGCACAGATTTTCTGGAATGTTCCTTGCCAGTTCACTTTCCTCTTATGCTTGTCCTCCTCTAAATGTGCCTACCTCCTCTAGGCTGAGTCATGTCCTACCTGTTCTTATACTTGGAGCATATCTCCATTAAAGCAGCTCAAGTACTATTGTATTTTTTTGAATTGCATGTTTGAAATTCCTTGCAGATAACTCCAGGTACTTTCCTCTCTATAATTCACACATATTTTTAGCACATAGATATCAAGAGGTATTTGTTGAATGAATTATTTTTTTATAATAATTGAGAAAATATTGCTTCTGTAAATAATGCTACATGTTTCTCTATCTTCTTTCAGACTACCGCCAAACCAAACATAGACAGCATCTGCTACAGAATGATAGCAACTAAAGCTTACATTATAGAGCAAAGTCCTATTTGGAAAACACTTCAAAAGATAAAATTAAATACTGACCCAATTAGCCCAAATTCAGAGTATCAGTTATAAATGTTCTTTTGGAAGAATATCAACATAATTAATCCTATTAGTGTTCAAATACATATAAGGATGTTTATATTAATTTATAATATGTATATAGTTAAATATGATTTTATATTTTGTATGTTGGTTGAGTGACAGTTGGTACAGCAGCAGCCAGTATAGCTTAGTGATACAGTGCTCCCCTAGTATGTGCAAGGCCCTAGGTTAAATTTCCAACCCTACAGAAAAAAGAAAAGAGAAAATAATTGGTGTATATAAAAAAATCAATTTCTTGATGATACAAATAAAGTTGGAATGTACAAATATAGAAGGAAATAAAAATAAAGAATATAATTCTTTGGACTAAAAGCCATGTGTATTTTTTTAGGTTTTTCACGAGAGTAGGTGATATTCTAAAATTAATTTCTGTGGGTATTTTCTTTTTTTAATTTATTTTTTATGTGTATGAATGTACTGTCTGCATGGAGGTTTGTGCACCCGTGTTGTACAACGCCACAGAGGTCAGAAGAGGGAGTCGGATTCCCCTGGAACTGGAGTTAAAGAGAGTTCTTAGCCACCATGTGGGTGCTGGGAATCAAACCCGGGTGCTCTGCAAGAGCAGTCAGCACTCTTAACCTCCAGGCCATCTCTCCAGCCCCGTACCCAAGCTTTTTAAAAGCAAAGACTATTTACTGCTGATCTATGTATAGAAACTGACAAGTGAAAACCTACATTTTCTAGCAGTTTTTGCAAAAATTTTTATAAAGATATTAAGTTATATCAGAAAACAAAATATTTTGCTAGTTTTTATTTATGAAATAGGACTTTTACTTTGTTCCAACGTTTTCTTCAGAGGTAGACTTTGTTTTGATTTCAATGAGTTCTTCTACTCGAGCCAGAACACTTTCAATCAAATCAAATGTGAAGAGAGCTGAATGTAGGACCTGAAATGCCAAGAAAAGACTAATCATTATTATTTGTCTTTGTTGAGACACAGTCTAACTATGTAGCCAAGACTGACCTCAAACTTGCTATGTTCTCCAGTGACATAGACCATCCTCCCCATCTACCTCCCAAGTACCAGGGTTACAGGCCTGCACCATCATACCCAGAATTAGTGCTATTAATACTGTTTTTAAAAAAAGCACAGAGGGCCGGGTGTGGTGGCACACACCTTTAATCCCAGCACTTGGGAGGCAGAGGCAGGCAGATCTCTTGAGTTCAAAGCCATCCTGGTCTACAGAGCCAGCTAGGACTAAAGGGAGACACTGTCTCAAAAAGACCAAAAAAAAAAAAAAGAAAGAAAGAAAGCATAGAAAAGACTTCAGGTGGGCTGTAGTTGAAAATTTTTTGGGTCACCTTAAGCTGCATTTCAGGAGGCATACTGGGAATTTCTTCTCCACCAACAGTTACAGAGCAAACATCCTTACATATTGGAGCTACTGTAAAAGAAGAAAAAAAATCATGTCACATTTAACCATTAGTGTGTGTGTGTGTGTGTGTGTATAAGACAGAGAGAGAGAGAATATGTGTAGGTGTGTGCATGGAAATCTGAGGACAGTTTGCCCCAGTAGGTTCTCTCCCAACACTGTATGAGTTCTGGGGCTTTAACTTAGGGTAAACACCTTTCTTTGCATGGTGAACCATACTGTCAGTTCTCAGATTTTAATAATACATTTATAAGCTACTTATTAATTTTAAAATGTGTCACTTAATTGTGTCAATTATTGAATGTTATTTAACACCTCGGGAATGTTTGAGTTATAAACAAAATTAAATTCTAGGACTATGCAACATATAAACTGATGATTCTTTTAGAAAAGCAACTTTACAGCAGGGCGTGGTGGCACACACCTTTAATCCTAGCACTTGGGAGGCAGAGGCAGGCGGATCTCTGTGAGTTCCAGGCCAGCCTGGTCTACAGAGGGAGTTCCAGGATAGCTGGGGCTATAGGGAGACCATGTCTGGAAAAGACCAAAAAACAAAAAAAAGCAACTTTACTTTGACATGTACAAAATGTATAAAACTTTTTTCTTTAGTATATAATTAGAATTATACCCATTATGTTTAAAAGACAAAATTTTTATACAAGGATAAGATTATTATAGCAGAATTGCTGAGTTCAAAAAGTATTGCTAAAGAAAAGAATTGCTGACTTCTGCTCATGTATGAAACTGTCAAAAAATTAAAAATAATTCTGAGTCTTAAATTCCTTGTTCATAATTTGTACAGATTACTCTGGTGTAACTGTGGGGTCACTTCAAACGGGCATTCCAATAAAAGTAAGTAGGGAACACTTGCAGTGTGCCTGTCCACAGTGAGAGCTGGAGGCTTCATGTGCTTCAACTAGTTGAAGTCTTCATTAACCCAATTTCAGTATTTGGCTAAAAATCATTTTAATTATACACATATAGCTATGATGGTCTCTCATTTGACATACAGTAACCATGTACCAAAAATGTAATAGTTCCAAAATTTGAATATTATTTACATATAATTGAATACAAATTCAATGTTACTAACCTTGGCTATTTCCTAGGCTGTTTTTAATTTCTGCTTCATAATGTGCTTTTGACATATTAAGTCCTATATGAAGAGGCTTTAAAAAGTTATTCTCAATCTTTCCAAGTTCTGTCCATAATCCAGTCTGTTAAGAGATTTAATGAACAAATTAGATATTTGGTTCAACACGTAACAACAATTTCTGTTGCCCTGAGAGTGGGAGAAACAGGAAAGAATATAGCATGGTCCCAGCTTTGTAAGGCATATTATATCAGTTATGTAGATGAGTACCAGTCAAAAGTACTGATAAACAGAATGTACAGAGAGCACTGTGCTCATTAACTTGCTCCTGGTTTGAGATCTGTAACTTTTTATCTATGACAAAATTAACCAGTAATAATCAGCTGGGTGTGGTGGCACACGCCTTTCATCCCAGCACTTGGGAGGCAGAGGCAGGCAGATCTCTGTGAGTTCAAAGCCAGCCTGGTCTACACAGTGAGTTCCAGGACAGCTGGGGCTACAGGGGGACCCTGTCTCAAAAATAAAAATCTACAGTTTTCCTTCATCTACAAACCATCTTCATAGTGATTCTACCTTAAATAGGCTTCAATGCTGGATTTATCAACTGATATGACTGCTCTGGACCAAGCTCTACATATGTTCTCTTTCCTATTGATGGAGACTTTAATAACACAAAGCTAATTTGGGTTTTCATGATGACAGTTTAGCATTATTTTGTGGTATCTCTGAGAAGTTCTCAGCAGAATAAGATCAACAATTGATAAGTGGGACCTTATTATATTCTGTACAGCAAGAGAAGTTCTCATTTCAAGATCATTTATACTTGCAGAACATTAAAAGAGGTCAGTAACAAAGTTTTAATTTTATTTTCTTTAAATGAATGAAATAAAATCCATAAGGTTCCCAGGTTTTCTTTATACCAGAAAGTTTTTTTTTTTTAATAAAAGGAACTCAGTTATCCTTAAATACAGCAATGAGTTGGACTACATGGAAACTTACTTTCTAATGAACTTATTTTGCTTCAAGTAATACAGCCTTGTGCTTATAACCTTCCAAATGACATCTACACATATTTGTGGAACAACTGATAATGATGACTTCACACACATCCCTTTCAATGAAATATTGGTGGAACTGTACATTGTGGGTAGGAATGTAAATGAGTCCAGCCACTATGGAAAATCAGTATCAAGATCCCAAAAAAAAAAAAAAACAAAAGTTAGAACTACCATGAATCAAGTCAGCACACAGTAGCAATGCCCACACGCATGCTCATTGTGGCACTATTCACAAAACTGCGGTATACATAATGGAGTATTATTCAGTTACAAAGAATGAAATTATTTATAGGAAAATGTATAATGCTAGAGATGATGTTATTCAGTGAAATAAGCTAAATTCAGAAAGACAAATATGTCCTGTTATATGCAGAATCCAGATCTTTTAAAGAAAAAGAAAGTACAAGAGGGACTATTTGGGAGGAGAGAAGGAGCAGTGTGAGGGATGAAGGGAACAAGAATGGGTGGAAGGGGATGACTAGGCTGTGATTGAACTAGTCTATATGCACCTATGAAAATGTCACAATGTGTGTGGATGCTAGTGCCAATTACCCAGTTGTAAGTATTTCCTGTGCATGGCCCCTTGAGCTTTTGTCCAAAGCAGTTGGGAGTGATGCATATTGTAAACAACAACAATAACAACAGAAAGGACTGCATCAAAGAACTGACTGAAATAGTGAACTCAAACAGTCAACTTCCCCATGGAGAATATTGAGAAAGACTGAGAAAGAGATGAATAGCATGTTTGGCAGAATGCATGAACTCTGGAGGGTGGGGGGTGGGGGGACAATGGGTCTAGATTTGAATAAAAATATATGTACAAAAGATAAATTAAACAAAAAAAAAGAAAAACAAAAACAGACGCAACAAAAAAAAGAAATGTCAATAATAGAATCAATTATTCATATTGCGCAAATAATAATGATGCAATTTAAAAAAAAGGGCAAAAAGAAAAAAAACTAGATCTTTCTAACAATTTCTCTTATACAACTAAGGAAATGTAGAGGGAACGATGCACTCCATCCAGCATATTATGACTTTACTGGAAACATAATTAAAAACAGTTTTTAATCACACGCCAGTTTTTTTGTTTTTTTATGTGTATGAGTGTACTGTCTGCATGTAGGTTGGTGCAGGGCACCATGTCGCACAAGGCAATGGAGTCAGAAGAGTGGTGTCAGATTCTCTGAACTGGATTTTAAAGACGGTTCTGTGCCGCCATTGTGCAATGCGGTGAATCGAACCTGGGTCCCCTGCAAAGCAGTCGGCACTTTAACAGTATCTAGCCCCCCCTGCTAGAAGATTTTTTTTTAAAAAACAAGTTTTTAGTGGAAAGCTCTAAATTCATGAACTCTATTCATAATGGGAAATTGGTAAACTGTGTGGTATACTGAAACGAAGTAGAAAACTATATAGTGCACAGTTGGGCGTGGTGGGGGCGCAACGCCTTAATCCTAGCACTGGGAGGCCAGGCACGGCGGATCTTTGTGGCTTCAAGTGGCAGCCTTGTCTAGAGCGAATTCCAGGATAACAGCTGGGCTACAGGAGACTTGTCTCGAAAAGACAAAAAAAAAAAAAAAAAAAAAAAGAAAAGAAAACTAAGCCATTAAAATGTTTTTCCTCAGCACACACTGATGAATGGGAGAAATTGTTTCCTATAGCATGACTTCATTTTTATGTGAAGAACATTTGTAGAGTGCCTAGAAGGGCACAGATAAGATAGCAACAATGGCCGATGGGCTTGTAATTATTGCTTTTTTTATCTTTTCCTTATTTATCAATAGTATTTTTGCGGGACTGTGAGAGGTGCCTAGGTTAAGAGCGCTGAACCCGCTCTTACAGAGGACCGGGTTGATTCCCACGACCACATGGCGGCTGAGCAACCGTCTGAAACTTCCACATCCAAGGAGTAACTCTCCGTTCCAAGGGATCCCCGACACCCTCTTCTGATCTCTGCGGCATTGCACGACGAGGCTGCACCAACCTACAAAAACAAAAATCAAACAAAAGAACATAAATAAATAAAATAAAATTAAATTAAAAACGTGTTATTTATAAATAAATAAATAAATAAATAAATGTATTTTTGCACATGCATTTCTGCATCTGTATGAGCGTGAATGCTGTGTGCCAGGGTGTACAAGTGGAGACCAGAGGACAACCATCTGGACTTGGTTCTCTCCTGCCACCTTGTGGGGTCCAGGGACCAAATCATGTCATTAGGCCCACAAGTGCCTTTCTCTACCCCGAGTCTGTGGACATGCTCGTGCCATGGGCCATGTGTGGAGTAAGAGCTCTCCCTCCACCATGTAGGACTAAACTCAGGTTGGCATCCCCTGAGCCGTTTCATCAGTCCTGTTATTCCTTTTCTATTAACTTTCTTTTTTTTTTGTCTTTTCGAGACAGGGTCTCCCTGTAGCCCCAGCTGTCCTGGAACTCACTCTGTAGACCAGGCTGGCCTTGAACTCACAAAGATCCGCCTGCCTCTGCCTCCTGAGTGCTAGGATTAAAGGCGTGTGCCACCACACCCGGCATTAACTTTCTATCTTGCTTTGTAAACAGTGAGCCTATCTTAGTTGTATAATATTAATTTTTTCTTAACGTGCTTTTAGAGGCTGTGGAGATGGCTCAGTGAGTAAAGTGTTTACTGTGCAAGCATGGAGACCTAAGTTTGGATCTCCAGCACCCATGCAAAAAGCCAGGCGTGGCACTGGCCAGTCAGTTCAGCCAAAATGCCAGCTTCAGGTTCAGTAAGAGGACCTATCTTTAAAAACAAGCCTAAGAGGAATAGAGGAAGACCCCTGATGCCAACTCCTATCCTCCACATGGCTACATGCATATACACATGCAGACATGTGAACTCCCCCACCACACACACACACATACACACAAGTTCCCTTAATTTTCCATTAAGAGAAAGTTTCCTCTTTCATGGAAAAGTTCAGTTGTACAGTGTTACAGTGGAACTTCTGCAGCCAATGCAATCTATATAGTAACAAGCAGGGCTCAACCTCCTGCTCTCACTTCTCTCATTTCCATTGGTCTCCATCTTCTGTCCCTCGCTCCCCTTAATTTTCTTCTTTGCCTTTACCTCTAAGCTTATTAATGACACTCAAATACAAAGTGTATCTGGAGAACACTTTAAACTACAGTTAGCTTTACCAAAAGGAAATACTGTCTTATATTTATGTAAAAGTATAATGGAGATGGTTGAAGTCTTTTACTCAAGAGGAAGCCAATGTCTAAAACTTGAGGTTTTTGTTTTTTGTTGATTTTTGGTTTTTTTTTTTTTTTTTTTGGTCTTTTGGAGACAGGGTCTCTCTGTAGCCCCAGCTAGCCTGGAACTCAATTGTGTACACCAGGCTGGCCTTGAACTCACAGAGATCCTCCTGCCTCTGCCTCCCGAGTGCTGGGATTACAGGCATGCACCACCACTCCTGGCAAAACTTGAGTTTTAATACTTCTAATGTCTATATCACTTATACAGTTTTTCATGTTTTTTTGTTTGTTCATTTGTTTGTTTGGTATTTTGAGACAAGGTCTCCTTGTAGCCCCAGCTGGCCTGGAACTCACTCTATAGACTAGGCAGGCCTTGAGCTCACAGAGATTCACCTGCCTCTGCCTCCAGAGTGCTGGGATTAGCAGTGTGTGCCACCATGCCCGGCAATTTTTCATGATTAAAAGCTTCTGCTGGACTAGAGAGATGGCCCAGTGGTTAAAAGCAGGCATTGGCTTTCCAGAGGACCTAAGATCAGTTCCTATCACCCACATCGGGCGACTCACAACAGCCTGTAACTCCAGCTCCAGGGAGATCTAACATCTGTGACCTCTGTGGGCATGTGTGTACATGCCCACACACAAACACAGACATATACATAATTAAAATAAATCTTTTTTTAAAAAGGCTAGAGAGATGCCTCAGCAGATAAGAGCACTGGCTGCTCTTGCAGAGGACCTGGGTTTGGTTCCCAGCACCCACACCATAGCTAACAACCATCTATAACTCCAGTTCCATCCCCTCTACTGGCCTCTGCAGGCATTGCGTGCACTTAGATATATGCAAGCAAAACACTCATAAAATAGCAATTTGAAAGCTTCTGCCAATGCCATAATACTGTATATCCATGCTTCTTTCTTTTTCTTTGCCAATCTCACCTTCCAATTACTGGAATGAGCCAGTGTCCAGCTAAGGGCAAAAATGTATTTTAATTCATAGTTTATAACATTAATAAAAAAAACATGCCAAAATTAAGCTAAAGAAAAGCTTTTACACATGCTGTTCAGCATAATTCCACAAATCTTTCCTATGATGAACTATAATATTTTTAGAACCACATAGGAATAAAGTTATGGAGGTAAGACTATGTTCTTTGTCTTACATGAAGGTTACCAGATCTTTTTGTAGCAGGATTTTAAAAATGGTTATAAGGATTAAAATTTTGAAATATTCACAAATGTCTGCTTTTAGTGCACACCCAGGTAGCCCCACTCATGTGACAGTTCTGAATTTTACATTCTAAGTCTTTAATGAAAAGTTCATTGCAGCCTACTTCACAATACCACAATGAAACTGACTGCTAGAGCAGGCAGGAATATTGCAAAAGAAAACAGCCATTCTAAAGGAAGAAATTTAAAAGGATATGAACAGACCTTGCTTGGCTATTTCTCCTACCTATATGCCTTACTTATGAAACAGTACTACAGAACATCTACTGCTTATAAGATTAAGGACTGGTTTTCTTCTTAATCTTGCTGTCTGTAGCTCTGATGACTTCTCAGTTTTTCATTTCTCAGCACACTTAAATGGTCAAAAATAGGTATGGTAGAAGCTCCTTTCAATAAAATACCCACAACTCTGCATCAGCTGAACTATTTCTCCTTTAACTAAAACTTGTACAAATCAGAGACTACCCTTTTTGTTTGTTTTAGACAGGATCTTACAACCTATTGTAGGCAGCCCTGAACTTTTGATCCTCCTGCCTCAGCCCTCTAAGTCCTGTGATAGAGACAGGCACCATCATCACATGTGGAGGGAACCTGTTTGTTATTTATTAAGTACTCTCCTTCCTATGTAAGAGCTACTGTGATTATTCTTGGGAGAAATATTTCCATAATAGACAGGATGTTAAACTGCTTATAAGATAACTGGTATGGAGTGCCGCCGCACGCCGCGCCACCGGCATCTTGCTTTTTCCTCCCCCTCCCCCGTGTCCCCCTCGCCTCTCCCTCCTTGCCTTTTATTCCCAGCCCCACCCGCCAAAATGAACAGCTCGGACGAGGAGAAGCAGTTGTAACTCATCACCAGCCTGAAGGAGCAAGCAATAGGTGAATATGAAGACCTTCGGGCAGAGAACCAGAAAACAAAGGAGAAGTGTGACAAAATTAGGCAAGAACGAGATGAAGCCGTTAAGAAACTGGAAGAATTTCAAAAAATTTCTCACATGGTTATAGAGGAAGTTAATTTCATGCAAAACCATCTTGAGATAGAGAAGACCTGTCGAGAGAGCGCAGAAGCCTTGGCAACAAAGCTAAATAAAGAAAATAAAACACTGAAAAGAATCAGTATGTTATACATGGCCAAACTGGGACCAGATGTAATAACAGAGGAGATAAACATCGATGATGACGATTCCATCACTGACACAGATGGTGCAGCTGAGACTTGTGTCTCAGTTCAGTGTCAGAAGCAAATCAAAGAACTTCGAGATCAAATTGTATCTGTTCAGGAAGAAAAGAAAGTTTTGGCCATTGAGCTGGAAAATCTCAAGAGCAAACTTGTTGAAGCGATGGAAGAAGTAAATAAAGTTAAACAAGAAAAAGCTGTTTTAAGTTCAGAAGTTCGTGAACAGAGAAAAGTCTTGGAGAAATGCAACAGAGTGTCCATGATGGCAGTAGAAGAATATGAGGAGCTGCAGGTCAACCTGGCGTTGGAGTAATTTTTTTTTTTAATTATTTTTATTTATTTTTGTTTTTTTTTTTTTTTTTTTTTTTTTTTTTTTTTTTGCACCCGTGTCGTGCAATCCGCGAGTCAGAAGAGGGTTCGATTCCCCTGGAACTGGATTCCCTGGAATTGGAGTTACGGACGGTTCTTTAGCCCCATGTGGGGGCTGGGATCGAACCCGGGGGTCCTCTGCAAGAGCGTCGGTGCTCTTAACCGCTAGGCTATCTCTCCAGCCCCAGTCACTGAGTTTTAATAGATGTATAGATCTGTTTTATCCAATGTGTATTACATTTACTGTCATCAGTGCTCCACCAGTGCCTGTCAGAGGTGACCACAGACACCTAGAGAGGGTAGAAATGGTTGTGACTCCATGCAGAACTTTTGAAATCACACTAAATTCTGACTCCTAAAGGGGCTTGTATAAAAAACAGAAAAGGTGCAACATGAGATTTAAGAACACTAGGGTCAGGTGATCTGATTTGCTTGACACATAGGAATCTTATTGATTAGGACTGGGAGATTTATTAGATATATAGTGTAGTACTAGGGCAGGAGGGTCTCTCTCTCTGCCTGGAGAGGGAAGGTTCGGGAATTGTTTAGCATTATACAGTTTCTGCTTTGATATTAACAAATAATACCCTACTTTTCTTTGGTATGAATGCTTTATGGTGAAGGCAAGGTTATAACCTATTTAGAAGGTTGCATTCTCATTTAGTGGTTAATTTTTTTCCCTTAGAAAACAAATATTCCAATTTTTTGCAAATATTTTGCCATAAGAAATGAACAAAAGCCCTAGTCCCAAATAACAAACTAGAGAAATGAACAAAAGTCCTAGTCTCAAATAACATACCAGTTATCTTTTTTTTTTTTTATTTTATTTTTTTTATTTTATTTTTTTTTTATTTCTGTCCTAACACAGCTTCATTAGGTTCATAGTTGCTACTTACAAAAGTGATACCAGGAAACACATGTGCAGCGACACAGTGACCAGAGTGAGGGGACGTCCAATAGGACAGTACGCTAAAAAGAACCAGAACTGTGCTTATCGAAAGGGGCCCCCCCCCCCCCCTTGCAAAAACAGATCGGCCCCTGGCTTCTGGATCAGCAGTTGGAACTGTCTGTGTCTCTCGGTTTTTCATTGCCGTCTTCTTTGCATTCTGGTTTCATTTTGCCTTCCTTCTCCTTGCATTGTGTTGGATCTTTTTCAGCGACCTGGTCTTTGGTTTGGGGTTCGTGTTTGGAAACAGGATCTAAAACTACAACTGGTTCAGCTTGTTTTTCACTGCCCCTGAATTTTCTCCTGAATCCACTGTTACTGGGAGGCTGAAATGTAACCTTGGAACTTGTGCATCCTTCCAATTTACGGGGCCCTTGACCTGGCTCAGGTGTTAGAGGGCACGGGCTGTTGAATTCTGCCTCCAGAGTTTTCTTGTTCAAGGCTGTTTGTTGTTACAACACAATAGCAAGATACAGAAGCCAACACTGGCATGGATTTGGACTCTGAGGTGGCTAATATCCCGGAAGGACTACTGCTATCTGCTTCTGCGGTCACCTTTCTGCGGCGTAAAATCCTTTCTAACTCAGTTTCACTGTTCTCGGGCTCAAGGGATTTTAAGCTTCTTGAACTAGTGGATTTGTTAAGTGCCCCCAGTATTCCCTTCAGTTCATTCACTGCACTTTCAGAGCCTTTTGGAGAGTCTGGCTTGGCCCTTCAGGTTCAGTAAGAGGACCTATCTTAAAAACAAGCCTAGAGGAATAGAGGAAGACCCCTGATGCCAACTCCTATCTCCACATGGATATGCATATCACATGGCAGACATGGTGAACTCCCCCACCACACACACACACATAGCACACAAGTTCCCTTAATTTTCCATTAAGAGAAAGTTTCCTCTTTCATGGAAAAGTTCAGTTGTACAGTGTTACAGTGGAACTTCTGCAGCCAATGCAATCTATATAGTAACAAGCAGGGCTCAACCTCCTGCTCTCACTTCTCTCATTTCCATTGGTCTCCATCTTCTGTCCCTCGCTCCCCTTAATTTTCTTCTTTGCCTTTACCTCTAAGCTTATTAATGACACTCAAATACAAAGTGTATCTGGAGAACACTTTAAACTACAGTTAGCTTTACCAAAAGGAAATACTGTCTTATATTTATGTAAAAGTATAATGGAGATGGTTGAAGTCTTTTACTCAAGAGGAAGCCAATGTCTAAAACTTGAGGTTTTTGTTTTTTGTTGATATTTTGGTTTTTTTTTTTTTTTTTTTTGGTCTTTTGGAGATCAGGGTCCTCTCTGTAGCCCCAGCTAGGCCTGGAACTCAAATTGTGTACACCAGGCTGGCCTTTTGAACTCACAGAGATCTCTCCTGCTCTGCCTCCCGAGCTGCTGGGATTACAGGGATACCACCACCTCTGGCAAACTTGAGTTTAATACTCTAAATGTCTATAGTTCACTTATACAGTTTTTCATGTTTTTTTGTTGTTCATAGTTGTTTGTTTGGTATTTTGAGAACAAGGTCTCCCTTGTAGCCCGCAGCTGGCCTGGAACTCACTCTATAGACTAGGCAGGCCTTGAGCTCACAGAGATATCACCTGCCTCTGCCTCCAGAGTGCTGGATAAGCAGTGTGTGCCACCATGCCCGGCAATTTTTCATGATTAAAAGCTTCTGCTTGGAAAGAGGAGGCCCATTGGTTTAAAAGCAGGGCATTGGGCTTTCCAGAGGACCTAAGATCAGTTCCTATCCGACGCTCCCATCGGGCGACTCACAACAGCCTGTAACTCCAGCTCCAGGGAGATATCTAACATCTGTGACCTCTGTGGCAATGTGTGTCATCCCACACACAAAACACAGACATATACATAATTAAAATAAATCTTTTTTTAAAAAGGCTAGAGAGATGCTCAGACAGATAAAGAGCACTGGCTGCTCTTGCAGAAGACCTGGGTTTGGTTCCCAGCACCACATATGCAATAACAACTGTACTATAATTCCATTCCATCCACTTCTACTGGCCGCAGGCTATTGGCACACTGTGATACATATATTGCAAGCAAACACTCATAAAATAGCAATTTGAAAGCTTCTGCCAATGCCATAATACTGTATATCCATGCTTCTTTTCTTTTTCTTTGCCAATCTCACCTTCCAATTACTGGAATGAGCCAGTGTCCAGCTAAGGGCAAAAATGTATTTTAATTCATAGTTTATAACATTAATAAAAAAAACAGCCAAAATTAAGCTAAAGAAAAGCTTTTACACATGCTGTTCAGCATAATTCCACAAATCTTTCCTATGATGAACTATAATATTTTTAGAACCACATAGGAATAAAGTTATGGAGGTAAGACTATGTTCTTTGTCTTACATGAAGGTTACCAGATCTTTTTGTAGCAGGATTTTAAAAATGGTTATAAGGATTAAAATTTTGAAATATTCACAAATGTCTGCTTTTAGTGCACACCCAGGTAGCCCCACTCATGTGACAGTTCTGAATTTTACATTCTAAGTCTTTAATGAAAAGTTCATCTGCAGCCTACTTCACAATACCACAATGAAACTGACTGCTAGAGCAGGCAGGAATATTGCAAAAGAAAACAGCCATTCTAAAGGAAGAAATTTAAAAGGATATGAACAGACCTTGCTTGGCTATTTCTCCTACCTATATGCCTTACTTATGAAACAGTACTACAGAACATCTACTGCTGTATAAGATTGAAAGGACTGGTTTCTTCTTAATCTTGCTGTCTGTAGCTCTGATGATTCTCAGTTTTTCATTTCTCAGCACACTTAAATGGTCAAAAATAGGTATGGTAGAAGCTCCTTTCAATAAAATAGCCACAACTGCTGCATCAGCTGAAACTTCTCCTTTAACTAAAACTTGTTACAGATCAGAGACTCAACCCTTTTTGTTTGTGTTTAGACAGGATCTTCACAAGCCTATTGTGAGGCAAGCCTGAACTTGTTGATGCCTCACTGCCTCAGCCCTCTAAGTCCTGATAGAGACAGGCACCATCATCACATGTGGAGGGAACCTGTTTGTTATTTATTAAGTACTCTCCTATCCTATGTAAGAGCTACTGTGATTATTCTTGGGAGAAATATTTCCATAATAGACAGGATGTTAAACTGCTTATAAGATAACTGGTATGGGCAGTGCCGCCCGCAACAGCGCTTGAAAACATGGGCCTAGGTGAACCGGCGCCACCGGCCATGCTTGCTTTTTCCTCTTCCCTCTCCCCCGTGTCCCCGTAACGACCTCCTCCGCTCGCCTGCCGTTGTTATTCCCAGCCCCACGCGCACAAAATGATGGATCAAGTCTTGCCCAGTCGACGAGGAGAAGCAGGTGTAACTTCATCACCAGCCTGAAGGAGCAAGCAATTAGGTGCACATATGGCAAGACAACGTTATGTGCGGGACAGAGCAAACCTAGAAAGACGAAAGGCGAAGAGCTGTAGAAATATGAGCTTAAATCCACGTGAGGCGTAGAACGAGTAGAAGCCGAGTTAAGCAGAGGACTGGAAGAATTCTCAAAATAGAGTTCATCCATCGGATTATGCAGGAAGTTTCCCAATTTCATGTCAAAACTCCATCTTCTGACCGATAGTAGGAGACCTGGAGAGAGCGCAGAGCATTGGCAACAATAAGTCTTAATATAATGTCAAAATAAAAACACTGAAAAGGATTAATCAGTAGTCATACATGGGCGCAAAAACTGGGACCAGATTGTAATAGACAGAGGAGAAAACATCGCATGATGGACGACTTCCAATTCACTGACACAAGATGGTGCAGGCTGAGACTTGTGTCTTCTAGTGATATTGATTAAGTAGAGTGTCCAGAAAGCAAATCAAAGAACTTCCGAGATTCAAATTGTATCTGGTTCAGGTCAAGATAAAGAAAAGTTTTGCCACTTGACTGGGACAAATCTTACAAGAGCAAATTGTTGAAGAGGGACGAGTGGTAAGATAAATAAAGGTTAAAACAAGAAAAAGCTGTTTTAAGAGTTGGCAGAAGTTCTGTGTTAGGTGAACATGGAGTATAAAGTACTATGGGGAGAAATGCAACAGCGAGTTGTTCGCATGATAGTGGCAGGAAGTGAGAAGAATGAGTGAGGAGTTGCAGGAGTCAACCTCGGCTTGGGTTGGGCAGAAGGACGCTTCGCAAGAAGCAGAGGAGTCTTTTTGACAATGAGAATGTTCGACTTACGCATCATCAAATTTAGCAGCTTAAACAAGACAGATAGCCAGCGCTATCTCGCTGCCGAGAGCTGCCCGCGTGTCCCTGACCCAGAGCAGCTTTATGACCAAGCTTTTGAGCATGAAAATCGCAACAACTCGAATTCCAGAAACTTGAAGAGGTAGAGTAATCCGAGCACTCAGCAGAAAGGTCAAAGGAGTTGGGAAGGGAGCAGCTGCGAAAATGATGGCCCTTGCACAAATGAGATTCCACATACCTGAAGCAGCAGCTGGAGCTTCTGGAGGTTAAGACAAGAAGCCTGGAGCAGAAATTACCAGAGCTCGGAGGAGAAGGCCAGAAAGCCTGAAGCACTCCCAGCGCAGATGAACTCCAGAAGAGAGTGAATCAGTCTGAGAATTGCGTGGCCTCCCCACCTCTCTCCACCCCCGGCCACTCCACCTCCACTCCACCATCCTATCCGATCCCTTCATGTCCATGATCCGGAAGCCGATCCCACCCCAGTGGGCAGCAAGGGTCTAAGAAGAGAAAGAGGCAGACTCAAACCCGGAAACAATCTGCAGGAAGTCAAACAGACTAAAGAGGCAAGCAAGTGGAAGAGAGTATGATGGATAGAATTAAAAAGGAGTTCACCTTAGACCAGTGACAGACAGCCAGACCGAANTTTGTTAATATGTCAGAGACTAGTTTTTATATAATTTTTTTTTTTATTAATTACTTTATTATTTTTGTATTAGGATTTTTTTATTCTGTTATAGGTTGTCACCCCGTGTGCATGCGATGTCAAAGAGGGCTTCGGATATCCTGGAACTGGAGTTCTCCTGGAATTGGGAGTTACAGACGGTTCTTAGCCCCATGGTGGGGGCTGGGATCGAACCCGGTCCTCTTCAAGAGCTGTTGGTGATCTTTAACCGCGAGGCTATCTCTCCCGCCCGCAGTCACCGAGGTTTTAATAGATGTAGATGTTTGATCCAATGTTTACATTTGACTGTCATCAGTGCTCCACCAGTGCCTGTCAGAGGTGACCACAGACACCTAGAGAGGGTAGAAATGGTTGTGACTCCATGCAGAACTTTTGAAATCACACTAAATTCTGACTCCTAAAGGGTTGTTAAAAAACAGAAATGTGCAACATGAGACTTTAGAACCTAGTCAGGTGATTGATTTGCTTGACACCATAGGAATCTATATTGATTTAGGACTGGATTTATTCGATATATAGTGCTGTACTGGGCGGAGGGTCTCTCGTCTCTGGCTCTGGGAGGAAGGTGCGTTGGGAATGGTTTAGCATACAGTTTTTGCTTTGGTATTAAAAATAAACCCTACTTTCTCTTGGTATGAATCTTCTATGGAAGCAGGTTTAACCTATTAGAAGGTTGCATTCTTCCATTTAGTGCTGTAATTTTTTTCCTTAGTAACAAATATTCCAAATGTTTTTGCAAATATTTTGCCATAAGAAATGAACAAAAGCCCTAGTCCCAAATAACAAACTAGAGAAATGAACAAAAGTCCTAGTCTCAAATAACATACCAGTTATCTTATAAGCAGTTTAACATCCTATTATGGAAATATTTCTCCCAAGAATAATCACAGTAGCTCTTACATAGGAAGGAGAGTACTTAATAAATAACAAACAGGTTCCCTCCACATGTGATGATGGTGCCTGTCTCTATCACAGGACTTAGAGGGCTGGGCAGAGATCAAGTTGAGGCACTGTCACATACAAGTTAGCTGCTCAAGCTGGAAGATTGTCTAAAACAAACAAAAAGGGTAGTCTCTGATTTGTACAAGTTTTAGTTAAAGGAGAAATAGTTCAGCTGATGCAGAGTTGTGGGTATTTTATTGAAAGGAGCTTCTACCATACCTATTTTTGACCATTTAAGTGTGCTGAGAAATGAAAAACTGAGAAGTCATCAGAGCTACAGACAGCAAGATTAAGAAGAAAACCAGTCCTTAATCTTATAAGCAGTAGATGTTCTGTAGTACTGTTTCATAAGTAAGGCATATAGGTAGGAGAAATAGCCAAGCAAGGTCTGTTCATATCTCTTTTAATTTCTTCCTTTAGAATGGCTGTTTTCTTTTGCAATATTCCTGCCTGCTCTAGCAGTCAGTTTCATTGTGGTATTGTGAAGTAGGCTGCAATGAACTTTTCATTAAAGACTTAGAATGTAAAATTCAGAACTGTCACATGAGTGGGGCTACCTGGGTGTGCACTAAAAGCAGACATTTGTGAATATTTCAAAATTTTAATCCTTATAACCATTTTTAAAATCCTGCTACAAAAAGATCTGGTAACCTTCATGTAAGACAAAGAACATAGTCTTACCTCCATAACTTTATTCCTATGTGGTTCTAAAAATATTATAGTTCATCATAGGAAAGATTTGTGGAATTATGCTGAACAGCATGTGTAAAAGCTTTTCTTTAGCTTAATTTTGGCTGTTTTTTTTATTAATGTTATAAACTATGAATTAAAAACATGTTTGCCCTTAGCTGGACACTGGCTCATTCCAGTTTGGAAGGTGAATTGGCAAAGAAAAGAAAAGAAGCATGGATATACAGTATTATGGCATTGGCAGAAGCTTTCAAATTGCTATTTTATGAGTGTTTTGCTTGCAATATTGTAATCACCGCATGCCTTGAGAGGCCAGTAGAGAGGATGGAACTGGAGTTATAGATGCGTGTTTTTAGCTATGGTGTGGTGCTGGGAAACCAAACCCAGTCCTCTTGCAAAGAGCAGCCAGTGCTCTCTTATCTGCTGAGCATCTCTCTAGCTTTTTAAAAAAGAGTTATTTTAATTATGTATATGTCTGTGTGTTTGTTGTGTGGCATACATGACACAGTGCCCACAGAGGTCACAGATGTTAGATCTTCCTGGAGCTGGGTTACAGGCTGTTGTGAGTCGCCCGATAGTGCGCTGGATAGGAACTGATCTTAGGTCCTCTGAAAGCCCAATGCCCTGCTTTTAACCTAATGGGCCTCTCTCTGATCCAGCAGAAGCTTTTAATCATGAAAAATTGCCGGGCATGGTGGCACACACCTGGCTATCCCAGCACTCTGGAGGCAGAGGCAGGTGATATCTCTGTGAGCTCAAGGCCTGCCTAGTCATGAGTGAGTTTCCAGGCCAGCTGGGGCTACAAGAGACTCTGTCTCAAAATACCAAACAACAACTATGACAAACAATAAAAACATGAAAAACCTGTATTAGTGAATTAGACATTAACAAGTATTAAATCAAGTTTTGCCAGGAGTGGGTGGTGCATGCCTCGTAACCCAGCACTCAGGGAGGCAGAGGCAGGAGATCTCGTGAGTTCAAAGAAGCCAGCCTCGTTGTACACAATTGGTTCCAGGCTAGCTGGGGCTCCAGAGAGACCCTGTCTCCAAAGACCAAAAAAAAAAAAAAAAAAAACCAAAATATCAAACAAAAAACAAAACCTCAAGTTTTAGACATTGGCTTCCTCTTGAGTAAAGACTTCAACCATCTCCATTATACTTTTACATAAATATAAGACAGTATTTCCTTTTGGTAAAGCTAACTGTAGTTTAAAGTGTTCTCCAGATACACTTTGTATTTAGTTTCATTTTATAAGCTTAGAGTAAAGGCAAAGAAGAAAATTAAGGGGAGCGAGGGACAGAAGATGGAGACCAATGGAAATGAGAGAAGTGAGAGCAGGAGGTTGAGCCCTGCTTGTTACTATATAGATTGCATTGGCTGCAGAAGTTCCACTGTAACACTGTACAACTGAACTTTTCCATGAAAGAGGAAACTTTCTCTAATGAATAAAATTAAGGGAACTTGTGTGTATGTGTGTGTGTGTGGTCGGGGGAGTTCCATGTCTTATGTGTATATGCATGTACCATGTGGAGATAGGATGTGGCATCAGGGTCTTCCTCTATCTCTCTTAGGCTGTTTTTAAGATAGGAGTCCTCTTAAAAAAACTGAACCTGAACTGGCATTTTGGCTGATGACTGGCCCAGTGCCAACGCCCTGCGATTTTTGCATGGGTCTGGAGATCCAACATGTAGGTTCCATGCTTGCACACAGTAAAACTGTTACTCAGCTGAGCCATTCCTCCACAGCCTCTAAAGCACGTTAAGAAAAAATTAATATTATACAACTAAGATAGGGCCTCACTGTTTACGAAAGCAAGATAGAAAGTTAATGCCGGGTGGTGGCACAGCGCCTTTATTCCTAGCACTCGGAGGCAGAGGCCAGGCGGATCTTCTGTGTGTTCAAAGGGCAGCCTGGTCTAACAGAAAGGAGTTCCAGGACACTGGGGCCTACAGGAGACCCGCGATCTCGAAAGCAAAAAAAAAAGAAGTTAATAGCAAAAGAGAATACGGACTGATGAAACGGCTCAGGAGATGCAACCTGAGTTTAGATCCTACATGGTGGAGGGAGGACTCTTACTACCACACATGGCCCCTGGCACGAGCATCGTCCACAGACCGGGTAGAGAAGGCACTTGTAGGCCTAATGAACCACTGAATTTTGGTCCCTGGACCCCACATAGGGCAGGATGAGAACCAAGTCAGATGTTGTCCTCTGTGTCTCCACTGTGACACCCTGCAACACAGCATTCACCGCTCATACAGATGCAGCATGCATGTGCAAAAATACATTTATTTAATTTATTATTTATTTATTTTTTAAATAACACTTTTTAATTTAATTTCTTATTATTTATTTTTTGTATGTGTATAGAGTGTACTGTCTGCAGTAGGTTTGTGACGGCCGTGTCGTCAAATGCCGCAGAGATCAGAAGAGGTGTCGGGAGATCCCTGGAACTGAGAGTTGGAGCTCCTGGAAGTTGGAGTTTCGACAGGTTCAGCCGCCATGTTGTTTGGTGTGGGAGATCAAACCCGAGTCCTCTTAAGAGCCGGTAGCCGCATCTCAACTCTAGGCCCTCTCACGAGTCCCGCAAAAATAACATTTTAAATAAGGAAAAATGATAAAAAAAAGCAATAATTACAAGCCCATCGGCCATTGTTGCTATCTTATCTGTGCCCTTCTAGGCACTCTACAAATGTTCTTCACATAAAAAGAAGCATGCTATGGAAACAATTTCTCTCCATTCATCCAAGTGTGGTGCTGAGAAAAACATTTTAAATGGCTATAGTTTTCTTTCCTTTTTTTTTTTTTTTTTTGTTTTTCGAGACAACGTCCTCCTGTAGCCCCAGCTAGTCCTGGAATTCGCTCTAGACAGGCCTGAGCTTGAAGCTCACAAAGATCCGCCTGCTTGCCTCCCAGTGCTAGATTAAGGCGTTGCGCCACCACCGCCCAACTGTGCCTTTATAGTATTTTCTATTGTTGTGTCAGTATAACACCACAATTTACCAATTTCCCATTATGAAATAGAGTTCAATGAATTCTACAGGTTTCCACTAAACAATTGTTTTTTTAAAAAAAATCGTCTGCAGAGGGGCTGATACTGTAAGAGTGACCGACTGCTTTTCAGCAGGACCCAGGTTCGGTATTCACCCATGCACATGGCGGCATTTAAGACACCGTCTATTTAACTACCCCAGTTCCAGAGGAAATCTGACAGCCACTTTCTGACCTCCATAAAGCCATTGTGCGACATGGGTGCACCACCTACATGCAGACAGTACACTATACACATAAAAAAAAAAAAACTGCAGCTGAAATTAAAAAGATGTTTTTAATTATTGTTTTCCAGAAAAGTTCATAATTATGCTGAGTGGAGTGACATATATATCCCTCTACATTCCTAGTCTGTATAATAAGAGAAATTTAGAAAGTGCTGTTCTTTTCTTTTTTTTGCCTTTTTTTTAAATTGCATATTTATTTGGCAAGAATAATAGTCTTCATTATAACATTTCATTTTTTGTGCCTGTTTTTTCTTGTTTTGTTTTATCTTATTTATTTAGTACATATATTTTTATTCAAACATCTAAGACCGATGTCCGCCCCATCCCCCACCACCCATCCAGAGTTCCATTCGCATTCTGCCAAACATGTATTCCATCTCTTTCTCAGCTTTTCAATGATTCTCCATGGGATAGTTGTGACTGTTTGAGTTCACTGTTTAGTTCAGTTGCTTATGATGCAGTCCTTTCTGTTGTTATTTTGTTGAATTTACAATATTGCCATCACTCCAAATGCACTGCTTTGACAAAGCTCAAGGGGCTATCATCAGGAAATACTACAACTGAGGTAATTGGCACTAACATTCCACGCACCATTTGTGAATTTTCATAGGTGCATATAGACTAGTTCAATCACAGCCTAGTCATCCCCCTTTTGCCACCCCATCTTGTTCCCTTCATCCCTCCACACTGCTACCTTCTCTCCTCCCCAAATAGTCCCTCTTGTATACTTTTCTTTTTCTTTAAAAGATCTGGCATTCTGCATATAAACAGCCCCAATTTGTCTTTCTGAATTTAGCTTATTTCACTGAGATACATCATCTTAGCATTATACATTTTCCTATAAATATTTCATTCTTTGTAACTGAATAATACTCCATTATGAGTATACGCAGTTTTGTGAATAATCGTGCACAATAGAGCATGGTGTGGAAGTTGCTACTGTGTGCTGACCTTGATTCATGTAGTTCTAACTTTTTTTTTTTTTTTTTTTTTGGGATCTTGATACTGACTTTTCCAATAGTGCTGACTCATTTTACATTCCACCCACAATGTACAGTTCCACCATTTTCATTAAAGGATGTGTGTGATAGTCATCATGATCAGTTTTCCACAAATATGTGTAGATGTCATTTTGGAGGTTATAAGCACAAGGTGTATTACTTGAAGCAAAATAAGTTCTTAGAAAGTAATTTCCATGTTTCTTATAGTCCAACTCATTGCTGTATTTAAGGATATAACTAGTTCCTTTTATTAAAAAAAAAAACTTTCCTGTATAAAGAAAACCTGGGAACCTTATGGATTTTATTTCATTCATTATAAAGAATAATAAAATTAAAACTTTGTACTGACCTGACTTTTAATGTTCTGCAAGTATAAATGATCTTGAAATGAGAAACAGCATTTTCTTTGCTTACAAAGAATTATAAGGTTCCCCACCTACAAGCATTCTGTTGATCTTCTTATTCGTTCGCTGAGAACTTCCTCAGAGATACCACAAAATAATGCTAAACTGTCATCATGAAAACCCAAATTAGCTTTGTGTTATTAAAGTCTCCATCAATAGGAAAGAGAACATATGTAGAGCTTGGTCCAGAGCAGTCATATCAGTTGATAAATCCAGCATTGAAGCCTATTTAAGGTAGAATCACTATGAAGATGGTTTGTAGATGAAGGAAAACTGTTAGATTTTATTTTGGAGAAGGTCCCCCTGTCGCCCCAGCTTCGCTGGAACATCACTGTTATACCGTGCTCTTTGAACTCACACAGATCGCCTGCTCTGCCTCCAAGTGCTGGGTGAAAGGCGTGTGCCACACAACACCCAGCTGATATTTTATTATGTTTTTTGTCTAGAATTAATTAAAGATTTTACAGATCTCAAAACCAGTAGTAATGTTATGAGCACAGTGCTCTGCTGTACATTCTGTTTATCAGTACTTTTGAGCTGGTACTCATTCTACATAACTGATAGTATATGCCTTACAAGAGCTGGCGACCATGCTATTATTCTTCCTGTTTCTCCCACTCTCAGGGCAACAGAAATTGTTGTTACGTGTTGAACCAAATATCTAATTTGTTCATTAAATCTCTTAACAGACTGGATTATGGACAGAACTTGGAAAGATTGAGAATAACTTTTTAAAGCCTCTTCATATAGGACTCTATATGTCAAAAGCAATTATGAAGCAGAAAATTAAAAACAGCCTAGGGAACATAGCCCCAAGGTTAGTAACATGAATTGATATTCAGATTATATTAATAAATACTTCAATTTGAATCTTTAGCATTTTTGGTACATGGTTATGATATGTCATATGAGAGACCATCATAGCTATAAGTGTGTATAATTAAATGATTTTTAGCCAACATACTGAAATTGGTGTAATGAAGACTTCAACTATTGAAGCACATGAAGCCTCCAGCTACTCACTGTGGAAGCGCAACTGCAATGTTCCCTACTTACTTCTTTTGGATTGCCGTTGAGCAGAACCTCAGCTCCTGTTGTGACGGATGATGTGTTCAACTTTGGATCGTTTAGACCACAGCTTACACCAGAGTAATCTGTACAAATTATGAACAAGGAATTTAAGACTCAGAATTATTTTTCAATTTTTTTGAACATTTCATACCGATGGCAGAAGTCAGCAATGTCTTTTCTTTAGGCAATACTTTTTGAACTCAGGCAATTCTGGCTATAATAATCTGTATCTCTTGTTATAATTTTTCTTTGTAAACATAATGGTGTATAATTCTAGTTATATACTAAAGAAAAAGTTTATACATTTGTACATGTCAAAGTAAAGTTCTTTTTTTTGTTATTGGCTTTCAAGAACATGGTCGTCCTATAGCCCCAGCTATCCTGGAACTTCCCTCATGTAGACCAGAAGCTGGCCCTGGAACTCACAGAGAGTCCGCTGCCTCTGCTCCCCAGGCTAGGATTTAAAGTGAGTGTGCACCACCTGCCCGCGTCTTAAAGTTGCTTTTCTAAAAGAATCATCAGTTTATATGTTGCATAGTCCTAGAATTTAATTTTGTTTATAACTCAAACATTCCCGAGGTGTTAAATAACATTCAATAATTGAACACATTAATTGACACATTTTTTAAAATTAATAAGTATGCTTATAAATGTATTATTAAAATCTGAGAGAACTGATCAGTTGGCTTCACCAGCAAAGAAAGGTGTTTACCCTAATTAAAGCACAGATCAGTACAGTGTGGGAGAGACCTTGGGTGCAAACGTCTCGATTTGCCATGCACCCCACTACAACATTCTCTCCTCTCTCTGTTTTAACACACACGACACACTCACACACACACTTTTTTTTTTTTTTTTTTTTTCCTTTTTTTCTTTCTTTTCAGGTAGTCCAGTATATTGGTAGGATGTATTGCTCTGTAACTGTTGGTGTGGAGAATTCAGTAGCTCCTGAAATGCAGGCTTAAGGTGACCCATAAAAATTTTCAACTACAGGCACCTTGAGTTTTTCTGATGCGTTTCTTTCTTTTTTTTTTTTTTTTGTCTTTTTGAAACATGTCTCCCTATAGCTCCAGGTGGCTTGTAGATCCAGATGGCTTGAACTCACAGAGATCTGCGCCTCTGCCTCCAAGTGCTGGGTATTAAAGGTGTGTAGCCACCACACCCGGCCTCTGGCTTTTTTAAAAGCAGTATTAATAGCACTAATTCTGGGTATGATGGTGCAGGCCTGTAACCTGTAAGCTGGAGTAGGAGATGGGGAGGTTCTATCGGTACTGGGAGAAACTGTGGGTAGCAAGTTTTGAGTCCGGTCTTGCTACAAGTTAGACTGTGTCTCAACAAAGACAAATAATAATGATTAGTCTTTTCTTGGCATTTCAGGTCCTACATTCAGCTCTCTTCACATTTGATTTGATTGAAAGTGTTCTGGCTCGAGTAGAAGAACTCATTGAAATCAAAACAAAGTCTACCTCTGAAGAAAACGTTGGAACAAAGTAGAGTTTCGTCTATTCATAATAAAACTAGCGCAAGAATATTTTGTTTTCTGATTATAACTTATTCTTTATAAAATTTTTTGCAAAATGCTAGGAAAATGTAGTTTATTTGTCAGTTTCTATACATAGATCAGCAGTAAATAGTCTTTGCTTTTAAAAAGCTTTGGTTTGGGAGCTGGAGAGATTGCCTGGAGGTTAAGAGTGCGATGTCTTGTCGAGCAACCGGGTTTGATACCAGCACCCACAGGTAGTCTAAGAACCGTCTTTAACTGCAGTCCAGGGGAATCCGATCCTTTCTGACTCGTGTGCGTTTGTACGACACGGTGCACAAACCTCATGCAGACAGTATCATTCATACACATAAAAAAAATTAAAAAGAAGATACCCAGAGCAATTATTATAGATATCACCTACTCTCTGTGGAAATCTAAAAAAATACACATGGCTTTTAGTCCAAAGAATTATATTCTTTATTTTTATTTCCTTCTATATTTCTTCAAGCTTTATTGGTATCATCGAAAAGAAATTGATTTTTTTTTATACACAATTATTTTCTCTTTCTTTTGTAGGGTTGGGAAATTTCTATGCCTTGTCAATAGGGGACACTGTATCACTAAGCTTACTGGCTGCTGTGTACCAATGTCTACTCAACTACATACATAATAAGTCATTTTAAAACTATATACTATTATATAATTACTAATCTTATATTGGGTATGTTGAAAAATGGATATATTGTTGATTATTTCCAAGAGCTTTATAACTGATACTGTTTGATTGGCTAATTGGTCAGGTATTAATTTTTTTTTTTGTTGTTTGGTCCATAATAGGACTTTGCTCTATAATGTAAGCTTTAGTTGCTATCATTCTGTAGCAGATGCTGTCTATGTTTGTTGGGCGGTAGTCTTGATAAGAAATATTAGAGAAACTATGTAGCTTTATTAAAGAGCAATATTGCAATTATTATTAAAAAGTAATTTTTTTTTTTTTTTTTTTTTATTTTTTTGTTTTGTCTGCATATATGTGTGAATTATAGAGAGGAAAGTACCTGGAGTTATCTGCAAGGAATTTACAAAATGCATTCAAAATTACAATATGTACTTTGAGGCTGCTTATGGGTATGCTCCAGGTATTAATACAGTGGAATGATCAGCTAGAGGAGTAGCATCATTTTAGGGGGACAGCTAAGGAAATGTATGGAAGGATACATCCAGAATCTGGCCTACCAGCATGCTACAATTACCAGTATTTATGCTTTAGAATTTGAAGGAAGATTAAGTAGCAGAACCAACCAATGTATTTATGGCATACTGGACTCTTCCTGAAAATAGGTGGCTACTAGAAGTAAACTGAGAAGACTTCAGGCTTACAGAAGAGTATCTGACAACCCACAAGGCAGTATATCAACCGGGAAATATAGAAAACTAAATCTTCTGCAAGTAATATTTTTGTAATGAAATATCTTTTCTCTAGTTAACTTAGCCTTGCTTATAGTGACATTGATTCAAAGCATTTTATTTTGTTTGTGTGATGAAGTACCGCCAATTTTAAAATCTGGAAGTAAAAAAAAAAAAAGGAGGGCCTTAAAAAAACTCAGTGACTGAACATTTAAAATTTGTGTATTTTATATAAATTTTACTTAACAGAAAAACTGTTGACAAACATTTAACTCTACTTAATGAAGTATGTGGTAAAATATTTAGAACAAACATACTGTCTACACTTTACTTCCGAATACATCAGTAAGAGAATGATGGGCAGAGGGGTAGAGAGATGGAAACACAATGAAGCATGCAGAGTAAGTGGGAGGGAGGAAGAAGGCAGATAGATGACTGCTATAAAAATTCTTTCAACTTTGCTGGATATTTCAATTTTTTTCACAACAAAATGTTGAAAAAATAACTCCTGGTACAGAGTAAGCAGGAGTCAATAGTACTAATGGCTAAAGAAAGATGAACAGGTCAAATAGCAGAGTCTACTAGATCTGCCAAAGGGTAATGCTACTTTTCCCATAAACTTTTCATTGTAAGTTGTGATTTATTGATTAAAAACTATCTCTTTGGCACTTTTATGTAAAAATCAATTACTTTTATTCTTTTATTTTCATTAAAAAAAAATCCAGATCAAGGACACATGATTCATGTGTTTACAGTTAAGAGAGCTGACATATAGGGAAGCAATTATTAGAACAGAGTAGGAAGAAAGAAAGAAGATTAAAAGCAAAATGTAATTTCACTGTATGACAAATCTGCCTCAAATAGTTTTCTATTTATTGAGTACTTCTAATGAAGTGCTATTAAAAAAATCCAACTTCCTACACATCATCTAAAAGTTGTTAACAAATTCAGTTTTAGTGCTAAAAATGTTTCAGTTTGTCATGTCGAGGTGATACCAGATCATTTTGTTTCATATAGCTCAGATTTAAATCCTAAACCACGTGTAAGCAGAGGAAACTAAGATACTCATACATGCTGAGCTCATGGGGTCAGTTAACTTATGACTTGCAACATATCTACCCACAGGATGAGGCAGCACTCTGAGCAAGAGAGCAGAGGCTCCGCAGGAAACGAGGGGAAGGGAAGTCAGACAAGTGCTTCTGGGAATTAAATGGAGGTATCACAACAGTCATCCAAGTCTCTGTAGCTGCTAAAATAATAAACACTGGTTTAAGAAGATATTAATCATGCCAGGTATGGTGGTGCATGCCTTTAATTCTAGCATTTGTGAGGCAGAGGCAGGCAGATCTCTGTGAGATTGAGGCTAACTTGGTTTCCATAGGGATTTTGAGACCTTGTTTCAGAAAGACACCTCCCCCCCAGAAAAGAAGATATTACTCATCAAAAGCTGAAATAGTCCTTATGTATTTTTAATATACTCACAGTATACTCACAGCTACTTTTTCAAATAATTCACTTACTTGATTGTCATTTTCATTATCTTTGATAATCAAATATCTCAGTAAGTTTAAAGAAGCCATAATCCTGTTAAAATATAATTTGTTATATGCAGAAGTTTTAATTAACAATTGCATTATATAAAGCAAGTTAAAACCTTGAAAATACTGTTATGATTACATTAGCTGTTAAAAACTATCCCCCAGCTCATCTCCAGAGCAGCAGTAGTAGCTTACTGCTTTCTGTTCTATCTAGGTTCACAAATACAATGATGACAATTACTCCCCCACCCAAGACAGCCTTGTTATCTTTACAAGCATCATTTCTTGCTTTCTAGACTTTAAAATTCCCTTTATACATACAAGCATTTCTTCATATCCATTCTAGTATGCCAAAAGTAAAATTTTATATTCTATACGGGGAAAAAATAACCTGGAAAATAAACCCCAAACACATAAGCCCTTTATAAGTTATATACATGAGATTCTTAAATTTTAGTCATAAATGCTGTGGCTACAAATCTCTATGGAATGCTGAGTACCTTCAGAACATAAAATCAAGAGTTTTGGTCACTCTTAGATTTTGTTTCTACATACTGAATAACTCAAACATGAAAACTGTAATTTTATGAAGTAATCATAGAATCACAGGAAAATAAACTTTTTTAGTTCATATAGTTTACTACTGGAACCTTAGTAATAGTCACCTCACCTATCTGAGTTTTGCAGTAAGTCTGTTTCAGCACCCTCTGGGAGAAACAGTACCAAGTCTAACAAAGATATCAGTTGTGGTCCTGTAAACCATTTGTTATATGTTTTCTGAAAAACAAAAGAAAAATCATAAAGTTTTACACAATGTCATAAATCAAGTTTTCTAATGCCTTGACACTAACAAAAGCTATTATATATTTAAAAATATTTTGGGGGGGGTATTTTCAAGACAGGGTCTCCCTGTAGCCCCAGCTGTCCTGGAACTCACTCTGTAGACCAGGCTGGCCTTGAATTCACAAAGATCTGCCTGCCTCTGCCTCCAAGTGCTAGAATTAAAGGCATGTGCCACCACACCCAGCTAAAATATATTTTTAAAAAACTTTAATTTCTGGGGCTGGATGGCTGAGTGGTTAAGAGCACTGACTGCTCTTGCAGAAGACTCGGGTTCAATTCCCAGCACTCATATGCTGTCTAACAACCATCCGTAACTCCAGTTCCAGGGGAATCTGGCACTGCCTTCTGACCTCCACAGACATTGCATGCACAGGTGCACTTACACACATGCAGGCAATACATTCATATACATAAAAAATAAAAATAAAGTAAAAAAAAAACTTTAATTTCTGCCCATCCATTCACTTTCTAGACACATGGGGAAAAACCCTGCCAGTTTGAGAATATTGGTACTTTCTGTATGAGAATACTGAATAGTCATATACAGATGAAACTTAATTTTTTTATTTTTCTGAAGTACATAGTGAAACAAAAAGTTGTATCAGCCACAAGAAATAATATAATTGCAATTTATACTTAACAGGCTTTTAAAATTCAGGATTTTTTTTTAATAGTAGACATAGGGAGTTATACCTTAATATTATAGATAGAAGAAGGCTGTAGGGTAAAACTGCACATCAGTGCATGCGACATCTAAATAAACAAATTGATAACTGATCCCAGGGCTATGTTCTTACCTTAAATGACAGGTCAATCTGATTTTTTATATTTTGAATGACAAAGGCCTCCACACCTGAGTGATTGCTTGTATTCAATAAGCACCTTGAAAGCAGAATTATAAGAAATTATACTAAACTGCAACATAATTCTTAAAAATTCAGTTGGGTGGGCTGGAGGGATAGCACAGCCATTAAAGGCTAAGGCTCGCAACCAAAAATAAATTCAGTTGGGCCAAAAAATAAATAAATAAATGAATAAATAAATAAATTCAGTTGAGCCTTACATAATTTCTAGGAATTAAAAAATCCACAGTAAAGACAATTAAGGTGATCAAACAGTCACAACAAATCATCCTTAACAGTTATTGTGTATTGCTTTCACTAACTAGTAAATTTTCTTCACAACTGGATCTTTCAAAGTTAAAAATACTTTCTGCTTTGTGTGTATATGGTATATATGGGAGGGGGTGCAAAGGCCAGGGGAGAACATTGGATGTACTGTCCCATCCTAGTCTCCTCTTCCCTTGAGACAGGGTGTCTTTCTTTTTTCTTTTTTTAAGTATCACAATGTTTATTGATAGATACAAGTATCCCTTGAGACAAGGTGTCTTTTTTCTTTTTTTAAGTATCACAATGTTTATTGATAGATACAAGTATATAAAATCAGGGCATGAACATGATTTGATAAATTAAGTAGACTTAATTACAATACTATAATAAGGGAATAATTCAAATTCTCACCATTTGTTTTACACCCACAAAAACCACTTCAAGGGCATTAATCTCAAATCTGATCAGTTTTGTGCAAGTAAAGCATGTTTCTTTCTAAAAAGACTTGTGCACTTGTCCAGGCTCAAGGATATTGAAATCTAGCACATAAAGCCCATTACTAGAGGTAGAAATACAGGCAGTATACTATTATGGCAACAAGCATCAATTACAGTTAAGGATTTTCTATAACAACCAAATGGATAATCTAATATTGCAACAACTCAAGTATTACTGAGCAAAGTGCATTTCTACAGTATTCAGTGTTGCTATTCAGTTTTCTAACTTTAAACAGCCTATGATGACTGGCAGCAAAGAAGGTCCCTTGCAATAGACTGCCTCTGCTTGAGAACTTATGATGTAATTATTGCATGCTGCTATACTAAACATTAAAGATACTAAAATATTTGATGGTAGACTATGATTAAGACATTACACTACAAAAAAAACTTTATGCAGAAGGAAACCCTGATGTGCTTCTGCTTTAAATATTGTGACACTTCCTGTCATGATCCCCCTGTATTGGCCTCCATGATACTGCCAAGGTAATCCAACAATGGCAGTCCATATTCTGACGAGGTTGAATTCCCATTACCTGCTTAGTTCACAAGCTAGGTATCTCAGCACTCTTCAGTCCACACTGGAAGGCTAAAAAGTAAAAAAGCTGTATCTCATGTCTTTGAGGAGTACCAAAAGCAGTGGCATCCACAGAGCATATGTGCCTGCCTGTAAGAATTGAACAGGCCAAACAACAGTGCTTTTTTTTTTTTTGTTTTTTTCTTTTTGTCTTTTTACTAAGATCTCAAGCTTTGTGTCTGCATTACGGTTTCTCTGGTTTTATTATTTATTTTTGGTTGTACTTTCCTTCTGGATGCTTAAGGCCATACTGATAGCCCAAGTGTCCTAGTTTGTCTTCCATTGCTGTGACAAAACACTCTGACACCAACTTGGGGAGGAAAGGGTTTATTCAGCTTACATCTCCTGGGTCACAATTCATCACTCAGGGAGCCCAAGGCAAGGAACTCAGGGAAGGAACCTGGAGGCAGGAACTGAAGCACAGGCCATGGGAGGAATGCTGTTCACTGGCTTGCTCCCCTGGCTCATGCCCAGCCCACCTTCTTATACAGTACACTACAACCTGCCCAGGGTGGCACTACTCATTGTGGGCTGGGCCCTCCCACACTGCTGAACCATCAAGACAATACTCGACAGATGTGGCCACAGGCCAATCCAATGGAGCCAATTCCCCAATTGAGGCTCCCTCAACCCAGGTGTGTCAAGTTGACACTAAAGCTATCCAGCACACCAAGGTTTTGTTTTGCTGAGGTCAGTTGAGGATCTAGTCCTCAGGGGTCTCTCGGAGTTTTGTTTTGTTTTGGGAGGGAGCCCCTTGCTTCTTTCAGCTCCTCATCCACCAGTTCCATCCACATGAGGACAAAATCAGGTCTTGCTAGACCAGGCTTCCTTTTCTGAAGGCTGAGCAGACTTTCCTCTTTATAGACTGGACACTGGCTGAAGTCCCCTTAGTGGCTCTCCAAGACCTCCCTGAACAGGAAGAATGGTGACCCACCTCTGCAGGACTTTTCAAGAGATGCCCCCACGTATAATCCCCTAAGAATTTGTTGACCTCTGAGGGCAAGGAACAAAGTTATCCCCCAGGTCCCTTGGCCAAATTGGTAGGGACTTCAGGTATGGTCGTTAAGCACCCAGAAAGACTAAGTTGCACCAGCCTGTTACATTGCACCTATATTAACATTGTATCCTTTGGATAAAAACTGTGTTATTTCCATAGCATATTTCTTGATTCACATCTTTCTACTCTAAAAGATGTACACATACCCTCTATCATATACTAAAAGTCTAAGGTCTGAAAATGTGTTAGGTCAGCTCTAGAACCTATGTAGGGATTCCCAATAAAAGACCACAGTTGTCTTTAGACCATGAGGAATATAATATGAACGTTGCTCATTTGGTCTTACACCTAGGTACTTGGTACTAGCATCCACAGATGAGGGATACCATTCGTCTTTTCTTTTTCTGGGGCTGTGTTACTTCACTTATAAAATCTTCTAGTTACATCCATTTACCTGCAAATTTCATGATGTCATCTTTCTTTACTGTGCATATTGCTTCATTGTGTAGATGTACCACATTTTCTGTATCCACTCATCAGTTGAGGGACATCTGGGTTGGTTTTTGCTAATGTGAAGAGAGCTGCAATAAACATGGCTGTACATGTATCTCTGCTATAGGAATAGTCTGATGGACATATACCCAGAAGTGGTATGGCTGGGTCAGGTGGTAGGCTCATTTTGAGTCTTTTAAGGGTTCTCCACACTGCTTTCGTTGTACAAGTTTGCATTCCCACCAGCAGTGGATGAGTGTTCCCCTTTCCCCACACCCTCTCCAGCACTTGGTGTCATTTGTTCTCTTGATCCTAGCCAACCTTATTGGGGTGAGATGATATCTTAAAGTGGTTTGAATTTGCATTTCCTTAATTATTAGCAATGTTGAACACTTTAAGATGTTTCTCAGCCATCTCTATTTCCTCACTTGTAAATTCTCTGCTCAGCTCTTTACTCCATCTTTTAAGTGAGTCATTTGTTTTCTTGCTCCTTTGTTTTTTGAATAGTTTATATATTCTGGAAGTTAATGCTGTCAGATGAATCAGCAGTGAAGATTTTCTCCTACTTTATGGGTTTTCTCTTCACTTCCCTGATTGTTTCTTTTGCTGTACAAAAACTTTTGAGTTTAATAAGGTCCCACTTGCCAATTGTTGACCTTATTTCCTGTGCAGCTGCTGTCTGATTTAGAAAGTCTCTTCCTACACCTATGTCTTGTAAGTTGCTGCCAACTTTTTCATCTAACGCCTTCAGGGTTTTGGGTTTCAAATTGAGGTCTTTGACACATTTGGATTTGATTTTTGTGCAGGGTGAGAGGTGGGGATTTAATTTTATTCTTCTACAAGTGGTGATCCAGTTTTGCCAGCACCATTTGCTGAAGAAGCTGTCTTTCCTCCATTGAGTCTTTTTGGCCCCCTTGTCAAATATAAGGTGGCTGAAATTGTATGTGCTCAAGTTTGGATCTTCAGTTTTGTTCCACTGGTCTACAGGTCTGTTTTTCTGCCAGTACAAGGCTGTTTTCATGACTATAGCCCTGAAGTATAGTTTGATGTCTGGTATAGAAATTCCCCCTGTATTGCTGTTTTCACTAAGGGTTGCTTTGGCTATTTGGGGTTTTTGGTTGTTCCATATGAATTTAAGAATTTTTTTCCCAAGCCAGTGAAGAATGTCCTGGGGATTTTAATTGGGATTGCATTCAATTGATATATTTATTTGGGTAGAATGGACATTTTTACTATATTAATTTTTCCAATCCATGAGCATGGGAGGTCTTTCCATCTTCTGATGTCTTCTTCAATCTCCTTCTTCAGTTTATAATTTTTGTTGTAGAGATCTTTGGTGTCTTTGGTTAGGTTTATTCCTAGGCATTTTATTGTTTTTGAGGCTATTGTGATTGGGAAGGTCTCCTTGTAGTCCTTCTTCAGTTGCTTCTTGTTGGTGTAAAGAAAGGCTACTGATTTTTCTAGGTTAATTTTGTAACCTGCCACTTACTGAAATTCCTAATCATTTCTAGGAGTTTTCTGGTAGAGTTTTTAGCATCCCATAGGTAAACTATCATATCATCTGCAAAAAGAGATAGTTTTACTTCCTCTTTTCCAATTAGTATTCCTTTAATTTCCTTTTCTTGCCTTATTGTCCTATCCAGCATTTCAAGCACTATATTGAAGAGGAGTGGTGACAGGGGCAGCCTTGCCAGGTTCCTACCTTTGTGGGGAACCCTAACTTTTCTCCATTTAGGATGATGCTGGCTGTGGGTTTCTTGTATCTGGCTTTGATTATGTTGAGGAATGATCCTTCCAGTCCAATTCCCTCTAGTACTTTAATCATGAAGGAATGCTGTATTTTGTCAAAGGCTTTTTCTGCATCAGTTGAGATGATTGTGTGGTTTTTGTCCTTCAGTCCATTTACGTGTTTTATGATTTACTGATTTTCGTATGTTGAACCATCCTGCATCTCTGGTATGAATCCAACTTGATCATGGTGGATGATCTTTTTGATGTGGGTCTGTATACGGTTTGCAAGTATTTTGTTGAGAATTTTTGCATCTGAGTTCCTTAATGAGATGGGTCTGTAGTTCTCTTTTTTGGTTGCATCTTTGCCTGGTTTTGGTATTAGAGTGATGCTGGCTTCATAGAAGAAATTTGGGAGATTTCCCTCTGCTCATAGCCTTCTGAACAGTTTGAGTAATAATCGTCGTAAGTCCTCTCTAAATATTTCATAGAATTCTGCTGTGAAACCATCTGGGCCTGGGCTTTTTTTTAGTTGGGAGGTCTCATTACATTTTCAATTTCTTCATATATTATGGGTCTATTTAAGCTGTCAGTCTCTTCTTTGTTTAGCTTTAGTGATTCCCTAGATTGCAGATATTCATCCATTTCTCTTAGGTTTTCAAATTTGGTACAGTATAAGTTTTTGAAGCACTCCTGTATGATTGTCTGGATCTTTTCATTGTCTGTTGTGTTATTTCCCCTTTCATCACGAATTCTGTTGATTTGGAGCTGTTCTTTCTTTCTTTTGGTTAACTGGGCTAGAGGTCTGTCTAGCTTGTTTATTCTCTCAAAGAACCAACTTTTGGATTCTTTTTTTTTGTTTTGTTTTATTGTTTTCTTTGTTTCTATCTCATTGATTTCTGCTCTGATTTTTGTTATTTCTTCCTGTCTGTTGCGTTAAGGGTTCATTTGCTGTAGTCTCTCAAGTGTTTTTAGCTGCAGTGTTAACTTATTTGTGTTCTTTATTTTTTTATTAATTTTTTTTATTTATTTCTGTATGTATATGAATGTACTGTCTGCATGCAAGTCTGTGCACCCGTGTTGTGCAATGCTGCAGAGGTCAGAAGAGGGTCTTGATTCCCCTGGAACTGGAGTTCTCCTGGAATTGGAGTTTCAGACGGTTCTCGGCCACCATGTGGGTGCTGGGGGATCGAACCCGGGTCCTCTGTAAGAGTGGTCGGTGCTCTTAACCGCTAGGCCATCTCTCCAGCCCTTGTGTTTTTTAATGTGGGCACCCAGAGCTATAAAATTCCCTCTTAGGACTGCTTTTAAAGTGTCCCATAGGTTTTGTTGTGTTGTACTGTCATTGTCGTTTAGTTCCAGGAATGCCTTTACCTTTATTTCCTCCTTGACCCATTCATTATTCAGGAGTGTGTTGTTTAGTCTCCATATGTTCCTGTAGGTAGCAGGGCTTGTTCTGGTGTCGATATTGAGCTTTATTGCACTATGGCCTGATAGGATACATGAAATTATTTCAATTTTTTTGTATTTGTCAAAGTTTTTTCTGTGTCCAAGTATGTGATCAATTTTGGAGAATGTTCCATGGGGCTCTGAGTAGAAAGTATATTCTCTGGTGTTTGGGTGGAATATTCGGAAGATGTCTGTGAGGTCCATTTGCTGTATTGTTCAGTTCAGATGTCTGTTTATTCTTTGCCCGGTTGATCTGTCCAAAAGACTGAGTGGGGTATTGAATTTCCCTACTATGAGTGTGCTGGGGTTAATCTGTGCCTTAAGGGCCTGTACAGTTGTATTTATGGAAGATCAGTGCACTGGAATTTGGTGCATATATATTCATGATTGTGAAATCTTCATGGTTAATTTTCCCTTTGATAAGGATGTAATGGCCCTCTTTGTCTCTTCTAATTGCTTCTACTTTGAAGTGTATTTTGTCTGATATTAAAATAGCAACTCCTGCTTTCTTTTTGGTACTGTTTGCTTGGAATATTTTTTTCATCCTTTCACTTTAAGGTGGTGCCTATCGTTAAGGGTGAGATGGGTTTCTTATAGACAGCATATAGGCGGATTCTGTTTCCTAATCCATCCTCCCAGTCTATGCCTTTGATTGGGGAGTTTAGTCCATTAATATTTAAGGTTATAATTGAGAGATGTGTATTGCTTCTTTTCACCTTATTATCCATTTGTGTTTTTAGTCTAGGTTTCTACTTCTGCAATTCTGCTTTTATTAATTTCTCTTTCAAGGTGTCTGGGGGTAGTTCTCTCCTCCTCTGTCCTCTGAATTGTTTCAAGTATTCTCTGAAGGGTTAGTTTTCCGGACATGTATTCTTTTACTTTTTGGTTGTTAGCCTTAGCCTTTAACAGCTGCACTATCCCTCCAGTCCAGCAGACATGTATTCTTTCATCTTGTTTACATCATGGAAGATTTTTCTCTTTCCTTCAACTAGAATTGACATTTTTTTGCTGGGTATAGTAACCTGGATTGGCATTGATAGTCATTTAGCACTGGGAATGCTTTGGTCCACTTTCTTCTTGCTTTCATAGTTTGTGCTGAAAAGTCAGCTATAATTCTGATAGGTTTCCCTTATATGTAAGGGTCTCTTTCTTCTTTTTTTAAAAATTTTATTTATTTTTTATGTATATGAATGTACTGTCTGTATGTAGGCTTGTGCACCCATGTCATGCAGTGCCACAGAGGTCAGAAGAGGGTGTCAGATTCCCCTGGAACTGGAGTTAAAGACGGTTCTCAGCTGCCATGTGGGTGCTGGGGATCGAACCCAGGTACTCTGCAAGAGCAGTCAGTGCTCTTAACCACTAGGTCAGCTCTCCAGCCCGTAAGGGTCTCTTTTTTTTTTTTTTAATTAATTTTATTTATTTCTGTATGTGTGAATGTCCTGTCTGCATGCAAGTTTGTGCACCCGTGTCGTGCAATGCCGCGGAGGTCAGAAGAGGGTGTCGGATTCCCCTGGAACTGGAGTTCTCCTGGAATCGGAGTTTCAGACGGTTCTCGGCCGCCATGTGGGTGCTGGGGATCGAACCCGGGTCCTCTGCAAGAGCGGTCAACGCTCTTAACCGCTAGGCCACCTCTCCAGCCCCAGGGTCTCTTTCTTAATGAAGCTGGTTAGGTTGGCACAGAAAGCCCCAGAAATTCCCCTGTCTCCACTCCTACTCTAGTCACAGATGTGTGCAAGCATGCCCAACTTTTTATGTCAGTTCTGGGGATTTGAACTCCGTTCCTCATGCTTATACAGCAAGTGCTCCTGCCCACAAACCCATCTCCTCAGCCTTCAAATAAATTTCTATTAAACTAAATTTGAATCTTTTAGTTGCAGATAGTTACAGTAATTTAACATGGCAGGAATGGGTACCAGTATAACCTAAAAACTTCCAAAATTATTCCCTGTGAAAGTACATGTTCTGGTTAGACTGGTTTAATTGCAATAGTTTTAATGGCTCAAGTACTAAAATATTGGCTCCCAGGGGACAGTGCTCCTGTGCAGTAGTGGCATCCTTAGGATGCGGGCCTAGTGGAAGGAAGCTGGGCCATGAGCAGCATGTGCTTGAAGAGGACATGGAGACTCTAACCCATTCCTCTCCACACCGCTTTGCTTCCAGGCCACAGCAAGGTGAGGCAGCCCCTCTACCCCTCTTGTACTACCATGTTCTGCCTAAACACAAGCCCCAGAGCCAACTACACATGGACTGAAACCATGAGCACAAATAAATCTTTGCTGTGTGTGTGTTTGTTTTTCGTCTTTTTGAGACAGGTTCTCCCTTTAGTTCCAGCTGGCCTGGAGCTCGCTGTGTTAGACCAGGCTGGCCTTGAACTCGCAGCGATCAGCCTGCCTCTACCTCCCAAGTGCTGGGATTAACGGTGCGTGCCACCACACCAGGCCCAAATCCTTGCTATTTTTAAGTTGATTTTCTCAAGTACTTTCTCACAGTGACAAAAAGCTACTTAGGAAAGACTAACTTAAGAAAAAGGGATTTCCTGGCAAAGATACAAATAGAAAAAAAATAAGAATTTGATAGAGATCTAAGTACTGAGATTTCACAAACTAGGTTTGACTTTATTAACAGAAATGAAGAAAAAGTGATGGGTTCAACAATGCTTATATTGAGCACTCTCAAAGATGACCTTTTAGCAATTCAGTACTGCCCAAATCAGCTTTTCACTATTTTTCTTAGCTACAGCAATGTATAACAAGGTAAATCCAGCCTGATGTCTGTCGATGTCAGTGTTTTCTTGGAATATGCCCTCCTACTACAAAGACAGGGGAGCAGTTGAACAGAAACTGTGCAGCCTTATAAAGCCTCCATTTTTAGCCTAAAAAGTTTTCTAATCTTTAACTTAAAACGCTGCTAGAATCTTTGTTGGCTCAAAAACTCTGTTAGTAAGATCTAAAAGTAACTTATAGTGCCTAGCCTGTCAAGGTTATAAATCTTTGAAGAGCTCGTAGTATCCACTATAAACAATGGAGATTACTAAATATGTAAATATATAATGCAGGAGGATTAGTAGTCTCAGTTTAATCTTTTAAAAGTCTATTCTAGCCGGGCGTGGTGGGGAACACCTTTAATCCTAGCACTTGGGAGGCAGAGGCAGGCGGATATGTGTGAGTTCAAAGCCAGCCTGGTCTACAGAGTGAGTTCCAGGACAGCTGGGGCTACAAGGGAGACCTTGTCTCAAAAAAGACAAAAAAAAGTCTATTCTAAGTTTATATTTCAATTAAACTAAAAAATAAGATACTATAATTCACATAATGTTTCCCAAATATTTGATAAGTCAATGCTCTTGAAGATAAAATATTATGCCTTGAAATAATTACAGAGCATTAATAGGTTTCAATCAGCCACATACTTAGGCATGGCTATGATATGCTCTGAAGTGTTTCCTGAAAATTCCCATTATGCCCTCTGCTACATCTTCTTTGCCAGGAACTCTGCCTTACCACCAGCCCAAAGCAACACAGCCAGAGAACCACACTGAAATGTCCGACACTTTGAGCCAAAATAAACCTTTTTTCCCTTATACTGCTTTCTTGGGTATTCTGTCAGCACAGTGGAAAGTAGCTGGCTCACCACACTTGATACATACCTAAATAACGTGTATTTGCCTTGTGAATCCAACTTATCAATATACAGCTGAAGCATAGCTAAACCCTTTTTCCGCTAAAACAGAACAAATAATAGTTACACAAAACATAAAGATTAAAATATTTCTCAAAATTTTTCACTGTAATTCATTAGTCCCCAAAGTCACACATACCAATGTCTCAATGGGGCAGAGTGTCATTACTTTGACTAAGCTCTAGAGATAAAGAAAAAAAAGAATATTTTAAATTCAGATGTAAATAAATTATACTGACTTTAAAAAACAATTATCAATAGTGCATCCTAAAAATTCAGAGAAATGAGACTAGAAGATGTGTAAATGAAAGAAATTTACATTTCTCTGGGACTTTCACTATTACAGTTATGGGAAACTACTCTCAATTTTGCACATAACACAAACAAGTTGTGACAATGTGATTTATAAAGTGAATGGTAACTTTTAATTAAGTGTAGAATGGCAGGAAAATTAAATCAGATATGCAGAAATGCAATGAATTCATTAAATATAATCAAACCTGATGCAGTGACGAAAGCCATGCTTTTCTATTTTAATATTAAGAAATTTCTGCACTCACAGCAAAGGACCTACTTGAATATCACGAGCAACAAAGAATGCTAGGGAAACACGCTGCAGGAGGAGAAGCAGAAGGTGCACAGCCTTTCTGGCATCGAGTGTCTGCTCCAGATGGAGCCTGAGTATCAGTTAGGAAAGAAGCAAAGAACCCTTCTGAGACAAAGTAACAGAGAATATGTCTCTGCTATAGGTTATGTCATCAACTCTGAAAGCTGCTAATAGCTATTTGAGTCTAACTTAATTCAAATTAAATTTATAATGGCTGGCTCAGTGGTTAAGAGCACCGACTACTCTTGCAGAGGACCCAGGTTCAATTCCCAGCACCCACATGGAAGCTAAGAACCTTCTTTAAGCCGGGCATGGTTGGTGCACACCTTTAATCTCAGCTCTCAGGAGGCAGAAGTAGGTGAATCTCTGTGAGTTCAAGGCCAGCCTGATCTACAGAGTGAATTCCAGGCCAGCTGGGGCTATAGGGAGACCCTGTCTCAAAAAAAATAATAAAATGCAATTCCTTAGTCACACTAGCCACATAGCAAGTAACCAATAATGCTATGGCTTTTGTAATGTACAGAACACATGATAGAACATTTGCATCACCACAAAAAGTTCTATTGGATGGTGTGACAGCAGAGTTTTCAAGCTGAGAATTAGGAGAGGACATGGAGGCAGCTTTACCTCAGCAGAGTTCAGAATAAGCAAGGAGCTATTGTCAATATTAGAATATATATTCTACTTACCTTAGGTACTATAAGAAAACTCTTGATTTCTAAGTACTGGTAAAGTAGGCTGTTGTCTTCTAGTCTCAACAAACCATGCTCCAGAAGTTCCTACAGATTAAAATACATACAAATACATACAGGTTAAAGTCAAGAACTGTACTTGTTAACTTGACTATTTAAATTACAGTGCTAGCAAACAGGGGCTGGTGAACTTGCTCAGCAGGCAAAGGGGCTTGTCGCAAGTCTGACAATCTGAGTTTGATCTCTGGAACCCACATGGTAGACAGCATTAGTTCTGGAAGGAAGGTCACCTTCTGACTCCACACATGCAGCATGGCATGTATACCCATACAAGCATATACATTTTCTCTCTCTCTCTCTCTCTCTCTCTCTCTCTCTGCCAACAGATGTGTAATGGTAGTGAACAAATCTTACCAATCCTTTGGAGAAAACAGACTCTTCTGTTCTGAAAGAAAATATTAAAATTTATCATTGAAATTTAATAATTTTTTTTAGGCACTCCAAGATAGAGTTTACTTCGGGGTAGCCGGGGCTAAGGTCAAAGGAAAACTAACAAGATTTAATAAATTTTTTAGAATTCTTTTTTAGGATAAAAAAATAAAAATTGAAATTCAGAGGTTTAAAAATGTACATCGTTAGCTGGAGTAGTTGGTGCACATCTATAAACTAGCACTCAGGAGGCTGAAGCAAGAGGATATCAAGTTAAGAGGCCACACTAGGGCTTAGAGCAAGATCCTATCTCAAAGTTAATTAATTAATTAAAATGCATATCACTTAAGAAATTCTGATTAATGGGGCTGAAGAGATGGCTCAGCAGTTAAGAGCACTGACTGCTCCTGCAGAGGACCCAGGTTCAATTCCCAGCACCCACATGACGGCTAAGAACCTTCTTTAGAGCTGGGTATGGTGGCACGCACCTTTAATCCCAGCACTAGGGAGGCAGAGGCAGGCGGATCTCTGTGAGTTCAAGGCCAGCCTGGTCTATAGAGTGAGTTCCAGGACAACTGGGACAAAAGAAGACCCTATCTCAAAAATAAAAAAAAGAAATCAGTTAAAATTCTTTTCTTGTTCCATTTGACCTGGGGTCTCATGTAGCCCAGACTGGCCTTAAACTTGATTTATAGCTAAAGATGAATTTCAACTACTGATCCTTCTATGTCCATCTTCCAAGTACTGGGATTATAAGCTTGTAACACAGTGACCAGTTTAGTCAAAATTGTTTACCCCTTTGATTTATGTTTTGGTTTGGCTACTGCCATTCAAAGTAAGGCTGCACAGAGCTTATTTCCTGGTTTCAAACAGGATCTTCAATAGCAAATATTAAGAAATAAATTAGGGAGTTAGAGAGATGCTTCAGCAGATAAGAGCACTTGCTGATCTTCTAGATTCAGAGACCTAACACTTCCTTCTGGCATCTGTACACACCTAAACACATGTGGCATACATTCACAGATGCGTACACAAATACACATAAATAAAAATAAATTATACCTAAAAAAATAAAAATTAAAAATTAAAAAATATAAATTATACCTAATAGAGATTTATATATTTCAGTTGACTATGCTATAAAATCTTAATATTTTTATATAAAAAGAACTAAGCTTTCTACATATACTTTAAAAATACTTTTAATCATGGGCTGGAGAGATGGCCTAGCGGTTAAGGGCGCTGACTGCTCTTGCAGAGGACCTGGGTTTGATCCCCAGCACCCACATGGCGGCTGAGAACCGTCTGCAACTCCAATTCCAGGAGAACTCCAGTTCCAGGGGAATCCGACACCCTCTTCTGACCTCCGCAGCATTGCACGACACGGGTACACAGACCTACATGCAGACAGTACATTCATACACATAAAAAATAAATAAATAAATACAATTAAAAATTATTAAGACTCCAAAGTTACAGTTACTCACTCTTTATACCAGCAGACCCCCCTGGAAGTGCCTGCCTTGTAGGCTAAGCCTTCAGATATTTCAGGTTATAAATTTTCCTTCAACTGGGAATGAGATGGAACTACAAACTGTCACTAGTATTCCTAGAAGATAGTATTACAAGCCTTTTCTCTCCCCCTCCCCCCCCCTTCCAACAATCCTGTTTCTTACCAACTCAAATGAGAAAACCTGTACTTTAACAAGTTTTAAGATGAGAGGTCAAGGAGCCAACTTCCTTTCGACGCATTTCAGATTGTGTCCATGAAGCATAAATGTAGAAGAATTTCTTCCCTCGGGGAGGAGGCTTCAGTGGGTACTATTTACTGTCTTTTGAAATAAGGTTAAAAAACCTCAGAAAAAAAGAGTACTAGAAACCACTTATTAAGAAATAGGCAGGTGAAGTGGCCATGGCCAATTATCCCAGCACTCAGGAGGCAGAGGCAGATGGATCTCTCTTTGAAACTGAGGTCGCCTGGTCTATTATAGTAAGTTCCAGGTCAGCTAAGGCTAAAGGAGACCCCTGTCTAAAAAAACAAAAAAAAAAAAATTAAGTATTTACCTNTTTTTTTTTTTTTTTTTTTTTTTTTGTTTTTTTGAGACAGGGGTCTCCTGTAGCCCCAGCTGTTGTCCTGGAAACTCACTCTGTAGACCAGTGCTGGCCTTGAACTCACAAAGATCCGCCTGCCTCTGCTTCCAAGTGCTAGATTAAAGGCGTGCGCCACCGACGGCCGGCGGAGGAGAAGTCTTAATAATTTTCTACTCATTATTTCCTGCACAGGGCTAGGAGCAGAACTGGCCGTAGCGAAAGCGGTTAAAGAGCGGCTGACCACTCTTGCAGAGAGGACCCAGGTTTGATTCCCAGTTGCCAGCACCCACATGGTGGCTGAGAACGCGTCTGTGCTCCAATTCCAGGAGAAAACTCCAGTTCCAGGGGATCCAACACCACTCCTTCTCTGACCTTTGCGGCATTGCACGACAACGGGAGCAACACAGCTACATGGCAGACCAGTACATTCATACACATAGAAAAAAAATTTTTAAATAAAATTAAAAAAATGATTTTCTATACTCTTTTTTTTTTTTAGTTTCTTTCATACAGTAAAAATGCGTATTGGTTTGAATCTCCATTCTACTTTTTTTTTTTAAATTATTTACTTGTATTTTATGTATATAAGTTTTGCTTGCATGTCTGTAAGTACACCTATGTTGTGCAATACCCATGGAGGGCAGAAGATGGCTTCATAGCTCCTGGAATTAGAATTGCCATGTGAGTCCTAGGAACTGAGTCCTCTATAAGAACAGCTAGAATTTTGGTGGCACATACCTTTAATCAATTCCCAGCACACACATGGTGGCTAAGAACCTTCTTTAGTGCTGGGTGTGGTGGCGCATGCCTTTAATCCTAGCACTTGGGAGGCAGAGGCAAACAGGATCTCTGTTGAGTTCAAGGCCAGCCTGGTCTACAAGAGTGACTTCCAGGGACAGCTGGGGCATACAGGGAGACCCTGTCTGAAAAGAAAAAAAAAAAAAAAAAAAAAAAAAAGAAACAGCAGTTAGAATTCTTGAGATTTCCAAACTGTTCATCATTGAGCCAGAAATATTTAATACATTGATGTTATGGGTTAGAACAGGAACCTGTCAAAACACACACACAGACAGGTGCGTGTATGTGCACACACATACATATACACATGTGTATATGTACAGATATTTTTGCCATATATCTTTTTTTATCTTTTTTTTTTGTCTTTTTGATTTACAGGAGTCTCCCTGTAGTCCCGCTGTGGAACTCACTCTGGTAGACCAGGCGTCTTGAACTCACAAAAGATCCAACCTGCCTCTGCCTCCCACAAGTGGCCATATACTTAAATATTTATGATTAAAAGTATTTTTTTAATATTTATTTATTATTTATTTTTTTTTCTTATTTTTTTATGTTTTGTTATGTGTGTTACTGTCTGTTTACCGGTTTGTCATGCAATGCTGCGGAGGTCAGAAGAGGGTGTCCGGGAATTCCCGGTGGAAACTGAGGTTCTCCTCGAATTTGGAGTTGCAGAACAGGGATGTTCTCAGCCGCCATGTGGGTGCTGGGATCAAACCCAGGTCCTCTGCAAGAGACAGTCAGCGCCCTTAACCGCTAGGGCCATCTCCCAGCCCATGATTAAACGTATTTTTATAAAGTAATATGTAGAAAGCTTAGTTCTTTCTTATATAAAAATATTTTAAGATTTTTATACATAGTCAACTGAAATAATAATTCTTATTAGAGATAATTTATAAATTTTAATTTTTAATTTTTTATTTTTTTAGGTATAATTTATTTTTATTTATGCTTATATGTGTAAAAAGACAAAAAAAAAAAAAATTATTAAGACTCCAAAGTTACAGTTACTCACTCTTTATACCAGCAGACCCCCCTGGAAGTGCCTGCCTTGTAGGCTAAGCCTTCAGATATTTCAGGTTATAAATTTTCCTTCAACTGGGAAGAGATGGAACTACAAACTGTCACTAGTATTCCTAGAAGATAGTATTACAAGCCTTTTCTCCCCCTCCCCACCCCCTTCCAACAATCCTGTTTCTTACCAACTCAAATGAGAAAACCTGTACTTTAACAAGTTTTAAGATGAGAGGTCAAGGAGCCAACTTCCTTTCGACGCATTTCAGATTGTGTCCATGAAGCATAAATGTAGAAGAATTTCTTCCCTCGAGGAGGAGGCTTCAGTGGGTACTATTTACTGTCTTTTGAAATAAGGTTAAAAACCTCAGAAAAAAAGAGTACTAGAAAACCACTTATTAAGAAAATAGGCCAGGTGAAGTGGCACAGGCCATTATCCAGCACTCAGGAGGCAGAGGCAGATGGATCTCTTTGAAACTGAGGCTCGCCTGGTCTATGTAGTAAGTTCCAGGTCAGCTAAGGCTACAAGGAGACCCTGTCTCAAAAAAAAAAAATTAAGTATTTACCACACTATTTAATGAAACAAAACAATAATAGCCAGGCAGAGAGGTAGTCTCTGATCTTAATAAGAACTTTTAAAAATGTTTTTGAGAGCCGGGCGTGGTGGCGCACGCCTTTAATCCTAGCACTCGGGAGGCAGAGGCAGGCGGATCTGTGAGTTCAAGGCCAGCCTGGTCTACAGAGTGAGTTCCAGGACAGCTGGGGCTACAGGGAGACCCTGTCTCGAAAAGACCAAAAAAAAAAAAAAATGTTTTTGAGAAAAGGTCCCATGTGGCACACAGCTGGTCTTTAATTTTAACTTGCTACATAGAGAAGGATAACCTTGAGCTCATGATTCTCCCCCATCTACCTCCAGAGTGCTGGGGTTACAGGCATTGGTCATCACCCCAACTTTATGCAGTGCAGGGGATGGAACTTTGTGCTCAGTTTGTGCATGCTTGGCTGAGCACTCTACCAACTGAGTTGTATCTGTAGCCCAATAAGAACTATTTTAATCTATTTAGTCCTGAGATATCCTCTAAGTGATCTTACCTTTGCAAAAGCACTTCAATATGCCCCATGTTCAACTGCAAAAGGTATGATGGACTAAAATAAAAAAGAAAAGTATATTTATAATCAGCAACACTGCCACAGCAATGCGGTTCAAATCCAGAACTTCACACATGCTAGGCAAGCACTCTACCACTCATCTCCATCCATAGCCGTAGATCTGTATCTCACACACATACATTTGGAAAGTTTATACCCATACTGTTTAAATTGTGTTTTCCTAAATTAAAAAAAATATATATATATATGTTAGAGTAATCACCTCCAGAACTCGGAATGATACTTTACTTGGAGAAAAGGTTCTTAAAGAGTTAATATAAAATGAGGTCGTTGGGGTGAGCACTAATTCAATACCTCATGGCCTATTAAAAAGGAAATTTATGCCCATGCTCATGCCTCCTGTACTTGGATGTGGCTTTCTACAGATTTCAGAAAAACATATGCTATAATTTCATCGAAATTATAGGCTTTCTGTGCATTTAGTTTGAACCTGAGCACCTTCGAGTTTACTAAGAACTCTAAGATTTCACCTTTTGATCAAGTCTCAAAGTTCTTAAAACTTGTGGTTAGGCTGGAGAGATGACCTAGCAGTTAAGAGCACCAACTGCTCTTGCAGAGAACTCGGGATCGATCCCCAGCACTCACATGGCAGCTTAGAACTGTCTTTAACTCCAGTTCCAGGGGAATCCAACACTCTCTCCTGACCTCTGCTGCTTTGCACGACACAGGTGCACCAACCTATATGCAGACAGTACATTCATACACACACAAAATAAATAAATAAATAAATAAACAAAACTTGTGGTCATGACTGCTTCTTGTTTTCCTCTTTATTGCCATCTGAATATAATGACTCCCCAAACTCATTTTCAACTCCTGATTGTCTTTCTTCTGCCTTATCAAGTATATTGGTGATGCTTTCCATTGAGGTTTTTTGTTGTTAGTTTTAAGACAGTGTCTTGTTTTTTCTTTCTTCCCTCTTTCCTCCCTCCCTCCCTCCCTCTCTCCTGTCCTCCTTCCCTTCTCTCTCCTTTTTTCTTCCAACATCTCTCCCTCACTCTCTATTACTGTTGTGTAGAAATTCCCTCAGAGATAAAACATTCCATCTTGGAGAGCAGCTCCTTGAATGATGTTCTAAAGAGAAGTGAAGAGCCGAGCGTGGTAGTGCACACCTTTAATCCCAGCACTCGGGAGGCAGAGCCAGATGGATCTCTGTGAGTTCAAGGCCAGCCTGGTCTACAGAGTGAGTTCCAGGCCAGCTGGAGCTATAGAGAGAACCTGTCTCAAAAGGACAAAAAAAAAAAAAAAAAAAGGATCCCATAAAAAAAAATGAGAGAGCAGAGGTGGAGAGACTGAGGGATTGATAGAGAAATGAAAACATTCCATTACATAGGAAAGCTCATTAAATTTAGGAAGTAAATAACAATAGCTTCAGGAAGTCCCTAAAACTGACCAGATTCTCCCCAGCTTCTCTAGTCTGAACTGCCTCCAATTTGTGTGGTGCATTCTAGGTTTCCAACTTTCTTAAGCCACCACCCATGCTATGATGGCCTTTAAGTGATACAGCTGTTTGTGTCATTTCTGCTCCTGTAAGTAATCCTTCACCCATACTCCTGTAAGTAACTCCAATAAAAAATCATTCACCAAGTTGGACTTTGACTTGTCATCAGTTTCCTATCTGGAGTGAACAGACCTTTGTTCATGTCTCCCCAAGAATAATGTCATAGAATAATGTCATACAACAGCTGTATTTCTCATCCAAGCTAAATTTTTTTTTTTTGTCTTTTTGAGACAGGGTCTCCCTTTAGTACCAGCTGGCCTGAAGCTCACTATGTAGACCAGGCTGGCCTTGAACTCACAAAGATCCACTTGCCTCCGCCTCTGCCTCCGCCTCCCAAGTGCTGGGATTAGAGGCATATGCCACCATGCCCCGCAAGCTACTCAACTTTTTAAAAATATTTTATTATGGGGCTGGAGAGATGGCTCAGCGGTTAAGAGCACCAACTGCTCTTGCAGAGGACTCGGGTTCGATTCCCAGCACCCACATGGCAGCTAAGAACCGTCTTTAACTCCAGTTCCAAGGGAATCTGTTGCCCTCTTCTAACCTCTGCAGCATTGCACGACATGGGTGCACAAACCTGCATGCAGACAGTACACGCATACACATAAAAAAAAAATTAATTAATTAATTAAAAAATATTTTATTATTTTTATTTTTGTGTGTGAGTGTATTGCTGCATGCGTGTAAGTACACCTACAATGTGCAAGACAGCATCGGAGCCCCTAGAACTGAAGTTACAGACAGTTGTTAGTAGCAAAGTGGATCCTGGGAATTGAACCCAGGTCCTCTGCAAGAGCAGCCAGTGGTTTTTTTTTTTTGTTTTTTTTTTTCTGTATGTGTATGAATGCACTGTCTGCATGCAGGTCTGTGCACCTGTGCCGTGCAGTGCCACGGAGGTCAGAAGAGGGTGTCGGATTCCCCTGGAACTGGAGTTCTCCTGGAATTGGAGTTTCAGACGGTTCTCGGCTGCCATGTGGGTGCTGGGGATCGAACCCGGGTCCTCTGTAAGAGCAGTCGGTGCTCTTAACCGCTATGCCATCCCTCCAGCCCAACAGCCAGTGCTCTTAACTGCTCTGCCATCTCTCCATCCAACCCCTCCCCTACCCCCCCCAACCCCTAGTCTTCTTTAAACACAGGGACTTTTTTAGTCCAGGTTGCCTCAAATTCACTATGTAGTCCAAGCTGGCCTCAAACTTGTGATCTTCTCACCTGGGTGTCCTTCACTCCAAAGTGCCTGCAAGTCTTCAGTAGACTTCCTTATTTCTTGTATTCACCAGAATCCTCCCTCTTTGAAGTCACTCCTCTTTAAGAACCGAACCTTTTTTTTTTTTTTTTGTCTTTTTGAGACAGGGTTGCCCTGTAGCCCCAGCTGGCCTGGAACTCACTATGAAGACCAGGCTGGCCTTGAACTCACAGAGATCTGCCTGCCTCTGCCTCCCGAGTGCTAAGATTAAAGCCAGGCACCACCATACCTGGCCTCCTAAGAACCAAACTTTTTAATTCATTTCACTGTCTTTGGATAATAAAGAGTGATGAACTTTTTCTTGATAATGAGCCACCTTTCTTTTGAAGGCTCAGTCACCACTAGTACTTGAAGGACAGAAAGCAGGCCACAGCAATAACAAAAAACACATTTAATTATAGTAGGAAGAAACCCACCTGGTCTCTGTCTACTGTTTATTGTTGTACTACCTCCTGTGCTTGTCATACCCCATTTCTCCCTTCAGCCATGAACCTGATGACTCTTCAGACTGGCAGAGATGCAAGAAAATGATGGACACTCTAATCTGCCATCTTTCCACGTATAGGTATGCTAACATACATGTACTAGAAAGTAAATAAATGAGAGTCTGATCCATTTCTTTTTAGAATATATGAATACACAAAATGCTCTTACCTTAAGACCATTGGAAGTTGATCAACACCGATGCCCTGAACAAATACTAGATACGCCAGAGAAGCTATAGACTCTGCTAACTGTTTGTCTTCTTCTTCCTCAAATTCAAGGCAATCCCAAATCTTTTTTTTCCTTCCATGATTAAGAATAATTTGGGGGAAATGGTGTCCAATTGCTGATAAAAATTCCTGTGAAATGGGTTTTTAAACAGGAAGTTACTGGCATACACAGCACAAAACACCCCTCATCTCAGTTCTACATTTTGTACAAGCACTTCTCCTTGAAGGTGTGTGAACATGTGATACTTGCTTTTAACAGAACACAGATGTCATTGATTAGATTATTTTATACACCAATAGTGAAGGCATTTTTGCTGATGTAATTAAGGTCTCTAATCAGTTGGTTTTGAGTTATTCAATAAGATTACCCTGGATTAGCCTAAACCTATTCAGGAATATTTTTTATTTTTGTTGTTGTTATTGTTTTGGTTTTTCTTTGTTTGTTTTTGTCTGAGATAGAGTCTCTCTGTACCACTAGCTGGCCTTGAACTCACAGAGATCTGCCTGCTTCTGCCTCCCAAGTGCTGGAAGTAAAGGTGAGTACCACCATGCCCAACTCTTGATTTTTGTTTTATTTTTGTTTGAAATGTGGTCTCGCTATGTAGCCCCAAATGGCCTTGCATGTAAAATCATCCCAACATAAACTTTTGGGTTTTTTTTTATTTTTTGAGAAAGGATAGCCTTGGCTTGCTTGGAACTCACTATGTAGAATAGTCTGGCCTCAAACTAACAGAGATCCACCTGCCTCTGCCCCCTGAATGCTGAGAATAAAGGCATGAGCCACCATGCCCCGCCAAGTATAAGGTTTGGTTTTTTTTTTAATGTGTATGAATGTACTGTCTGCATGTAGGTTGGTGCACCAGTGTTGTGCAATGCCGAGGAGGTCAGAAGAGGGTGTCGGATTCCCCTGGAACTGGAGTTAAAGACGGTTCTTAGCCGCCATGAGGGTGCTGGGAATCGAACCCAGGTACTCTGCAAGAGCAGTCGGTGCTCTTAACCGCTGAGCCATCTCTCCAGCCGCCAAGTATAAGGTTTTTTTGTTTTGTTTTTTTTTGGTCTTTTTGAGACAGGGTCTCCCTGTAGTCCCAGCTGTCCTGGAACTCACTCTGTAGACCAGGCTAGCCTTGAACTCACAAAGATCCGCCTGCCTCTGCCTCCCGAGTGCTAGGATTAAAGGCGTGCGCCACCACGCCCGGCAAACTTTTTTTTTTTTTTTTCAAGTATAAGGTTTTTTTAAAAAGGTCTAGATCTTTCTTCAGAGTCAGAAATTCTCCCTTGCTGGCTTTCAAGAGAAGCCATCATGCTATAAGAGGTCCTTCAAGAGTGCTGTGTGGCAAGGAAATTGTGACCTGAGGAAAGCAGGAGGAGGCCTTTTCTGTGAGCTTGTGATGAGACTGTGGGCTTGGCTAACACCTGTAACTTGCTGAGACCCTGAATAGAGGTCAAACTGCTGCTTAATTCCTGATACACAGAAACTAAGAAACAAAGATGCATTCCTTTAATATGGTAAGTTTTAGAGAATCTATTACCCGCCACTTAAAAAATGAATACAGGGGGCTGGAGAGATGGCTCAGTGGTTAAGAGCACCAACTGTCCTTGCAGAGGACCCGGGTTCAATTCCCAGCACACACACACACGGTGGCTAAGAACCGTCCTTAACTCCAGTTCCATGGAAATCCAACACCCTCTTCTGACCTCCGCAGCACTGCACAACAGGGGTGCACCTACCTACATAGCTAGACTGGCACTAGACAGCCCCCAGGATCTTCCTGTCCTGAGCCTCAACCCTACCCCCAGGAGGCTGTAAACATGTACCACCATACCTGGCTTTTTTTACATGGATGCTGGGAACCCAAAAATCAGGTCCTCATGCTTGTACAGCAAGTGCTTTTACCCAGATGTTGCATATATTTTACCAATTTTGTGTTGTTCTTGATAGCTCCAGGCTAGCCTAGAATTTACTATTCTCATGTATTTGAGAGTATACACAGACATGCACAGATGTGTACCACCAAGCCTGCCTAGCTGACTGGTCTTGATGTTTAGTTTCTAGTTTACTTACTGAATAGCTATGACACTGGATGGCCTCAATTATGTAGCTAAGGGTGACCTTGAACTCCTAATCCTACTGCTCCCAAGTGCTGGGATTATTGGTGTGTGCAACCACTATCTTAGTAAAAATTCTAAATCTAGTTTGCCCTGTGTTTTGATTTTCAAATCTGACCAAAGTTGTCCTATTGACAGCTTACCTGCTATTCTATTTCTTTTTTTTTTTTTTTTTATGTGTATGAGTGTACTGTCAGCATGTAGGTTTGTGCACCCCTGTCATACAATTCCACAGAGGTCAGAAGAGGGCGTCGGATTCCCCTGGAACTGGAGTCAAAAATGGTTCTCAGCCACCATGTGGGTGCTGGGGATCAAACCCATGTCCTCTGCAAGAGCAGTCGGTGCTCTTAACCGCTAGGCCCTATTCTATTTCTTACCTATTTTTTCTAGTTTCTTCTTCTTAGTAAACTAACTCCAGGTTTGTCAGCCACACCAGAATCTACACCTGACTGACTCCACCATCTTTTCACTGGCTCTCACTTAGTACATCTGAACTTCCCTCTTTACCCCGTTGTAAATTCTATTCTCCACCCTGAGAATAACTGCTTTAAAGGGACTCCTCAGTCTCCTGCCCCTTCTCTTGCTTTGGAGAACTCACTGAGTTCCAAGACTTCAGATTCATTAGATTACCCTTTCTTCTTGTGCTTCACCTTCCCATGTTGAAGTGAACATGGCTAAAGAAAACCATATTCAGGGCTGGAGAGATGGCCTAGCAGTTAAGAGTGCTGAATGCTCTTGCAGAAGACCTGGGTTCGATTCCCAGCATCCATATGGCAGCTGACAACCATGTTTAACTTCAGTTCCAGGGGAATCTGACACCCTCTTCTGACCTCTGTGGCATTGCACGACACGGGTGCACAAACCTACATGCAGACAGTACATTCATATATGTAAAAAATAATAATAATAATAATAAAAGACCATATTCACACTGACTATACTCTCTTTTGATTTTTTTTTTTTTTTAATTTTTATTTTTGAGACAGGGTCTCCCTGTAGGCCCAGCTGGCCAGGAACTCACTCTGTAGACCAGGCTGGCCTTGAACTCACAGAGATCTGCCTGCCCCTGCCTCCTGAGTGCTGGGATTAAAGGCGTGGTCCACCATGCCTGGCTTCTTTTGAAATTTATTCCAATCAACCCCAAGTAGGCATTCTACATTTCAGATTAGTACCTTAAAAAAATACTCTTAGACACATACAGGAAGCCAAATTGTTTTAAAATAAAATTTACCCATTTCTGGAGCTATTTAGAAAATATGTATTATGAGCTTTAAAAATGAGAAGTGTGAGGCTGATGAGATGCTGCCAAACCTGATAACCTGAGTTTGGTTCCTGGATGACCTACACTGTAGAAGGAGAGACCCAACTCTTACAACTTGTCCTTTGGCTTCCACTGGTGTGCTGTGTCACATGTACATGCCCACACACCACCACCCATAAAAAATAAAATGTAATAAAAACTTTTAATGAGGAATTTAGGTATTGTAGAAGCGGGTCAGTGGTTAAAAGAACTTGCTGCTGTTGTTAGTTGTTAAAGCTCTATATGCTATTCTGAGTCAACAGAGGAAAAACAAACAAACAAACCAGAACTTGTTCCACAATCCTAAAGACCAGAGTTTGGATCCTAGTACCTACTTAACAAACTAGCTGGCCCACAAATTCCTATAACCTCAGTTCTGAAAGGGACAGGAGGATCACTGGAGATTACTGGCTTGGAGCCTAGTCAAGAAAATTTGAGATCCAGGTTCAAAGAGAGACCATGGCTCAAAGGATACAGTGATGGAGGACCTATCATCCTTTTCTAGTCTCCACATATGCACATAGATATGCACACCTACACAAACACAACCACACACAAAAAACTAACAAACTAAATCTTTCTGAAAATGAAGAATTGGGAAGTGGAGAGACGAGTCAGCGGTTAAGAGCACTTACTACTCTTCCAGAGGACCCAGATTTGGTTCCCAGCACCCACAGACCAGCTAACAGTTCCAGGGAATCCATGCCCTCTTCTGGCACAAAAAGTTGGAGTTGTTTGAAAAATTAGTAGAAATCAAATTGTTGAACTACAAGTCCAGATTAAAGACATCATATAAAGTCTACAACATGCAATACTATTGAAATATAGTCTCCTGTAGCCCAGGATAGTCTCGAACTCAGCTATGTAGCTGAGGATAACCTTTTTTGGGGGGAGGGGGGATTTTTTTGAGACAGGGTCTCCCTGTAGCCCCAGCTGGCCTGGAATTCACTCTGTAGACCAGGCTGGGATTAAAGACTTGTGCCACCATGCCCAGTATCATAACATGGAATACTATTAAAACAATGTAAATGTATTTATATTATAAGGTTAAGAGAAAAATACACAAATATATATTATATAATCTTCAAAAGTTTATATTTTTTCTTAATTTTTAAAAATGTATTATTTTTTTATGTATATGAGTATACTGTCTGCATGTAGGTTGGTGCACCCATGTCGTTCAATGCAGAGGTCAGAAGAGGGTGTCGGATTCCCCTGGAACTGGAGTTAAAGACGGTTCTTAGCCACCATGTGGGTGCTGGGAATTGAACCCACGTCCTCTGCAAGAGCAGTTAGCGCTCTTAACCGCTGAACCATCTCTCCAGCCCCCAGAAGTTTACATATATTTATGCCACATTTTCTCATTAACCTCTAAGTAGAAAAAGGTTAGAAGGTGTTAACAATGTTTGGCTTTGGATAATGAAATTACTGTTATTTAATTTCCATCTTGCTGCTCATCTGTGTTCTAAAAAGAACCCAACATATTGCCTTTTATTAAGTTTTATGTGCTCAAGTGGAATATATAAGAATATAGCAGGATAAATATAATATCGTAGCAAGTATTATAGCAGATTAGACTGGCTGTACTTACTATTATTTCAGATGCAAAACACCTTAGAGGGTCATTTCCACCTTCTTCAGACTGTTCAAGGAATTGTGCTGTCAGCAAAGGGCATTTCAAGCTTTTCAAACAACTAAGGCATAAGAAATAGGTAACTATGCAATCATTACTCCTCAAGCATAAAACACCTAGTTCCTCATATTCAATTTTACATGAAAAATAAGTACTGCTATGGTTTAAATGTTTACCTCCTCCCAAACTCAAGCTGAAATTTTGTCATTGTAACAGTACTAAAAAGTGGAACCCCCTGAAAGACAAGAAGGCTCCACTCTCATGGGAAGGGCTATGTTGTTAGGACAGGATGTGTTCGGACCACTGGTATCTTCTGCCTTCTACCACAGGGTCTTCAACAGGTGTTGGCACCCTGATCTTAAACTTCCCCAGCCTCTCGAACTATCAGCCAATATTTCTTATTCATTATAAATATTCCAGTCTCAGGTATTCTATTATAGTAGCACAAATAGACTAAGGCAAGCACCAATAATTTCCTGTCTATAAAAGTGGTGATGAATTCTCTCTCTCACTAGTAGCAGGAATGGAAAGAACATGAAGATGCCTTGCTAGACTCCATATGCTGAAATTCAGTTCTGTGTCTGGACTGTTCTAGTTAATTCTGAATGTCTAGGGACCAGTGCTAGTCCAAGATGTAGTTATCATTAATTCAAGGAAAAATCAGGACAATGTAGTAATTTTTTAAATTAAACTTGAATTCTAAGACTAAATCTTTTCTATTTCTTTATAATATACTTTCTTTTTATAAAGTAATGAGTTTTGTAATTTTTTTAAAAAATTTATAAATGCCCTAACTTTGCAAAACAGAAAAGTAACAATAGCATCAGTCCCAAATATTAAAAAAGAAAATCAATAATAAAGCTCAGCACTGCCCAGGAGAAACAGAATAGGAACTCCATATACAATTTAAGATTTCTATTAGTCACACGAGAAAAACTATGAGAAATGGGAGAATTAATAATTTATTTCAATTAGTCCAATATAGCTGAAGTGTTCTGATATATTACAATATATAAAAACTATTAAGAAATATCACTGTCCACTCTCTCTTTCTCCTTCCCTCTCCCTCTCTTTTTCTTTGAGACAGGCCTCAGCTCCTAAGGACAGGCAAGCATCACCCTTCCCTGCTTATGTCTACCTGTCTACCTGTCTACCTGTCTACCTGCCTTCCTGCCTTCCTGCCTCTCTGCCTTCTCTCTTCCTCTCTTCCTTTCTCATTTTCTCTTTTCTCTTTCTCTCCCCTCTCCTTTCTCTCTCTCTCTCTCTCTCTCTCTCGCTCGCTCTCACTCTCTCTCTCTTTCTCTCTTATCTAATTTGGACCATCCATATGCAAGCACTTAGCACCCATATTGATCAGTACATGTTTAGTTCTCAGTACCCACCCATGGTGTAAAAGCTAGTGGGTAAGTACTTTGCTGTATTTGTGGTCAGAGTAGACGTTTGACTGTCTGGTGGTCCTGCTGTTTTCAAATATACTTTCCCACAGAGTAAATTTCTTGAGTTAAAAGTTTCTGTTTCCTCTACTTTCACTATTTACTTACTGTGATAGGTAAAATAGATAGAATGTAAAGTAAATTAAGAGGGTGCTGAATAGATGGTTTAGCAATTAAGAGCACTGGCTGCTGTGCAGAGCACCTGGGTTTGATTCCCAGCACCCACATGGTGGCTAACAACCATCCTTAACTCCAATTCCTAAGGTTCCAACACCCTCTTCTGGCCTCTGCAGGCACTGTACAATACAAGTACACTTACATACATGCAGGCAAAACATTCATATACATGAAATTTAAAAATTAATTAAAGTAAATTAAGTGAAGGATTTGGCTTTATGCTGTCGGTGCCTCATTATATCAATAAAATACTTGGATTTTCAAACACACATGCCTCATTAGATAAATTCAGAATCTGAAACTAGCCTTATATTTACATGGCAAACATAAGTTATCTGTGCTACCAATTACTTAACTCCATTGTGAGATGCTCTTTAGAAATATACTTACAACTTCAGTAATTCAGCTTTTAGCTTTTCGTTTTCTTTGTTTTCTTTATCATCAATTACTTCTTCCACAAAAGGTTTCACGAATTCTATTAAGGCCTTGCAACACTGACAAAGGCCATAGTCATCTGTCTGTATTTGTTCTTTTGAGTAAGGAACAGGAAGAAGAGATAGCTGACTCCAAAGGGTAGACAATGCTAATCCGGCTGAATATGCCTTGTTGTTAGGAAGTTTCTGAATCACTACAACAGAGACCAAGCTGTTACTTATAGTAGCTTACCAAGTATACTACGCACGGGACAAGAAGTTCAATGTTCAGAAGGTTCTGAAGTCTTTAGGAGGTGGAGCCTTCCTGAAGGAAATAGGTTGCTAGAGGCAGGCCTTGAGGTTTCATGGCCTGGTCTCATCTCACTGCAGAAGCTCTCTGTCTGTAGCTACAGTGTGACCAGCTACTTCATGCTCCTGCCACCATGCTCCCCCACCGTGATGATCTATATACCCTTGAACCTTAGTAAGACAGGATCAGCCCTTCCTTCCTTAAATTGCTTCTTGTCAGCATTTGGGTCCAGCAATAAGAAAAGTAACTTATACAGTATGTTCATAAATGGTTACATTGTTTCCATACTTTTTGGTTGTCAGGAATCGAAATTATAAAACACCATATAAATGGAAGAGTGTCAACTATAATTTTTTCCCTTAGAAGATGTTGACTATTTAAAGTGGTAGAAACCTGGTGAGTATTCATATTTAAAATGAATTTATTCTAATTTCTGATTCTAAGTCCCTCATCGCATTCTGGAAAAATGTATATTTTCTAAAATGAAATAACCTCTTCCATTGGAAAAATGTTTGTCTTGATTGCCAAGACCAATTCTTTGTCAAACAAAGCCATGGAGCCTATTGCTGTGTGCCTTCTTGTTTCGTTTTCTAACAACATCTCTCCTATTTTAGCCCCAATTTTCAATTCAGAAGCTGAGCAATGCCCTGCCTGATGGTCTTCTTAAGCAAAATACAGGACTGCCACAATGCTATGAGACAGAGTCCCTCAGATACCATAGTCAACCAGTTAAATATATTTAGAGAAAAAATTCTAGGTATAAATTATAGATAAGAAAGCTAACCAAAAATTTGTGCACATGAAAAATAGTATGACATGCAGCAAAGTATTTACTGAGTAACCACTCTGCAGGGTGCACAGCAGGATTGAAACTGTCACTGCAGTAACTAGTGTGAAAACAGAGTACTTAATAATTTAAACTTTACTTTGATAGAAAATTCACATTTGGGGATAAATATCAAAGTACTTATATAAATAAAACAAGAAATACTTGGATATTAAAATGCTCATTACCTGTCTGTAATGGTTGAAGTAAAAGAAGAATAATTTGGGATATCTCTTTTCCAGAGGGCTCTTCAATCAGTTCAAGTAAACCCAACAACAATTCCTTTGGATTACATAACTATAAAAATATTCACAATTGAACCTGTTTAATACAAGTTGTATTTAAAGCCACATGATTACTATTTTAAAGAAGGCATATATTGAGAAAATAAATCTATTTTTGCTTAACTATAAAATGCCTTATATAATCATTAAAAGGAAAAGGTAGAGCGATTGAGGAGGGAAAACCTGGTCTTCAGAGCTCAGGTTCCCTCGGAACTCCATTTCCCTGGGTACCTGTTCCCTACTAGACGGCAGACTTTCAGCAGGTGGCCCTCTGTTGGCCCATGTTGCCAGAGTATTTAACAGAGAAAGTCTTTTGCACTTTCTGAACAAAGAAAGCTTTGCATATTTTATCATTTTCTTTATCTTTTTGGAGTCCATCAGACTCAGGGCCTTACACATACTAGATGAGCACCTTGCAAGAGCTATATCCCCAGGCCAGTGCCTTATTTTTAAAAAGCTCTCAGGATCAACAACTCTTTTTTTTTTTTTTTCCTTTGGAGACAGCATCTCCGTATAGCCCCAGCTATCATGGAACTCACTCTGTAGACCAGGCTGGCCTTGAACTCACAGAGATCCTGCCTTTGCCTCACGAGTACTAGGATTAAAAGTGTGCACCACAATGCCCAGCAAAGACAGTTCTTAGCAGCCATGTGGGTGCTGGGAATCCAACCCAGGTCCTCTGCAAGAGCAGTCAGCATTCTTAACTGCTGAGCCATCTCCAGCCCCTCAACAACTCTTATCTAGAAGGAACTTAACACTTTCGTGTAAGTCTGCACTGATCTCAAATAGCTTCCTATAATGTCCTTTTTCTCAGGATTTATCTTTCTTAGCCACCACATATTGACCAGTGGTCTCCCTCTATGTTCCTATTTCCCATCCATACTCCCATTGTGGTCACTTTAGTATAGGTTTTTCACATTCTTTTATAAAAGAAAATAAAAAATTTGGACAGAGGAAAAAGCAATGACTTTTTTCTTTTTCTATGACTTTTTTCTTAACACACACAGAATTTGGTTTTATTATGGCATTTCAAACAAAATTCGTTGATTTTCTTTCCTGCTCCTCTCATCCTCCTGCCCCCGCCCCTTGGGCCCTCCAACTACTCCTCAAAATCTCCTTTACACATTCAAGTATCCGGGGGCACCGATACTTGATTCTAGTTCCAAAGTTGCACACAGGTCAACATGACTTTGAACTAGCTCTCTAAACACTGAATTCTTCATTTATATAATAGGAATGGTTGTTAAATTACAGATTCACAGGTCTTTTCGTAGAAACTCTGAGTTTATACATCCCTACATCAAGAAAATTTATTCTATAATTCCTACATCCAGAAAATTTAAGAATGCTAAAATGGAATTTCCCATCCAATCAACTAAGATTGAGCATTACTTAAGAGACTTCTCATTGGTGATTTCATAAACTATAAAATTTTTTACCAAAGTACAAGAATTATACATTAGCAGAAATTATATTGCTGTGAATCATGAAAAACAGAATCTGGTTTTATGAACTTACCTGTACCAATACATCAAGTGTCAGAATGTATTCTTTTCTTTTATTTTCATCATTCTTCAAAAGGCATCGAACAACAGGACCAACAAGATTCCAGCCCATAGACTTGATGATTATCTGTAAAATTATGTCAAAAATAAAGCAAACCAACTATCATCTACAGATCTCTCATAGGGCACTTCCCTAACTTAGAGGGGCTTAGCCTTATCTCTGAAATAAGAAAAATGAGACAGGTGAGACCCACATTTCTGGGTTTGCAGCTAACAGATATCACTATGTTAAAATACTTTTCAATACTCTCACTGAGGAAAGGCAAAAAGGTATTTATCGAGCAACTTGATCTTTCCCACAATTCAAACAATGCCTTTACTTCCAATAAGAAAGTTAATTTGGGGCTGGAGAGATGGCCTAGTGGTTAAGAGCGCCGACTGCTCTCACAGAGGACCCGGGTTCGATCCCCAGCACCCACATGGCGGCCGAGAACTGTCTGAAACTCCAATTCCAGGAGAACTCCAGTTCCAGGGGAATCCGACGCCTTCTTCTGACCTCCGCGGCATTGCATGACACGGGTGCACAGACCTGCATGCAGACAGTACATTCATACACATACGAAATAAAAAAAATAAAAAATAAAAAATAAAAAATAAAAAAAAGAAAGTTAATTTGGCTGGGCATGGTGGCAGAAGCCTTTTATTTTTATTTTTTATGTGTATGAATGTATTGTCTGCATGTATTGTCTGCCCCGTGGCAGAAGCCTTTAATCCCAGCACTCACTCAGGGAGAAGCAGAGGCAGGCAGATCTCTGAGTTTAAGGCCAGTCTGGTCTACACAGTGAGTTCCCACTGGGACTAAAGGGAGACCCTGTCTCAAAAAAAAAAAAAAAGGAAATAGAAACAGAGTTAATTTATTCAAAACAAGCAAATTCTTAGTTTCCACAGAGAATTCTGTTCTTCTGACTCACAAAGAAAACCAGACAACTCATGCTTCAAAACTTCAGTTCCACAGAGTAGCTCTAAATAAAATCCTCATAATATATATAAAAGGAAGATTGTGACTTCATTTTTGTCTGTCCTATATAAAAAAAAAAATTTGCTTCTATTCTCAAAGATATTTCAGAATGCTTCCATACAAATGAAAACTTTATAATTAATGATTCACATTATCAAAACAAGATTTTCACAATTATTAAAAATATACTCCAATTTTCTGCCTGTTTTCTACTTCAGGTCATCAATATATATCAAGCATATACTATATGTGCTAGAAATAAAGCAAAGAATACATTAGGTAAGAATGTAGATTCTATGAGATGCTTGAGGAAAAAAAAGACTAGGAAGAATAAATGGTACAAACCATACCTCCTCTTGACCCAAGTCTTACAAGATGGTAGACACAGAATAAGGAATAATAGAACAGTCACCTTCAGCCACGAAAGATAAGAAAGGATTTCCAGATGCTAAGTGTGCTGGACAGCTTTAGTGTCAACTTGACACATCTGGGTTGAGGGAGCCTCAATTGGGGAATTGGCTCCATTGCATTGGCCTGCGGCCACATCTGTGGAGTATTGTCTTCATTGTTGAGCAATGTGGGAGGGCCCAGCCCACTATGGGTGGTGCCACCCCAGGCAGACTGTTGTGCACAGTGTAAGAAAGGAGGCTGGGCATGTGCCAGAGGAGCAAGCCAGTAAGCAGCATTCCTCCATGGCCTGTGCCTCAGCTCCTGCCTCCAGGTTCCTGCCCTGAGTTCCTACCTTGGGCTCCCTGAGTGATGAACTATGACCCGGGAGATGTGAGCTGAATAAACCCTTTCCTCCCCAAGTTGGTGTCGGTCAGAGTGTTTTGTCACAGTAATTGAAGACAAACTAGAACATTAAGTTAAAGCTTTGTGGGGGGAAAAAAACAGAGAAACTAGTTGGGTATAAACAGGTGAACGGTGGCTCTGAAACAGCATGTTTCAGAGTGGGAGGCTTAACAAGTCTCAGAAAGCTATCAGCAGAGCTGCTTAGGGCATGTGGACAGACAGTTCACAAAGAAGAACTGTCAACTTTGCTCATTTATCAACTAGACATGTTAGTGTTTGTCTTATCAAGTTGCATGTATTCCCTACATTTTAACATTAGTATTAACCAGATGTACTTATGGCAAATCTTCCTGTTTGTGAGTTTTGTTTCTTTGGTTTTTGACATAAACTCTTAGTATCTTGCCTGGGATGGTCTTGAACACCTGGGCTCAAGGGATGCTCGTTCCTTAACTGCCACACATGTATATGGATACACACATACACACATACACACACACACACACACACACACACACAGCAAATATAGTGACCTGGGGAGGGGACAAGGATATTGGTCCTTCTTAATGGCCTGAAATGGATTTCACCCTCTACAGATATATAAAGATTTGTGCAGATTATATATATATATATTTTTTTATGTGTTTGAGTTTTGTGCCTGCATGTAAATGTACCCTAGTCATGCAGTACCACAGAGGGTGTTGGAATCCCCTGGAACTAGAGTTAGCAATGGTTGTCAGCTGCCATGTGAGTGCTGGGAACTGAACCCAGGTCCTTTGCAAGAGCAGCCAGTGGTCTTAATTATTGTGCCACCTCTCCAGCCACCCCTCCCCATATAGATTTTTTTGGGGGGGTCTTTTTGAGACAGGGTCTCCCTTTAGTCCCAGCTGGCCTAGAGCTCGCTATGTAGACCAGGCTGTCCTTGAACTCAGAGATCCTCCTGCCTCTGCCTCCTGAGTGCTGGGATTAAAGGTGTGCACCACCATGCCTGGCAACATATAGACTTTTAATATACTTTTCTTTTTTATTCAATGGAACTGATGCTTATGATATGGCATAAAATGACATGGCAAAATTTAAATGACAGAAAAAATAATTATGCTTTTTTAACCTAACAATTCAGTCATCTGAATGTTCTTTTAGTGCTAGTTGTTTCTCCTGTCTAGCACTTTGCTCAGCCTCACAGCTGACACCCCTACTTCCTTCAAATATCTATATAATGTCACCCAGCACAGTCCATCTTCTTCATCGTGCTTTGTTTTTCTCTGTAGTATTTATCACTTAAGTTATAATTTTCTATCAGGTATATATGTCTTTATCCATTAGAATTTCAAATTGCATGAAATTATGCCTATCCTTTTGGGCAGGGAGTTTTGTTCACTGCTTCTAAGTCCCAGCAGCAAGTGCTGAACCTTTTACAAAGAAACAAAGAAGGTCTTGTTACAAAGGTGTTGACAGAGTAGTTCTGCAATCTAGGTCAAACATGTCTATTATTTTAAGTGTAACAAATTACCTTTCCTCCAAGGATTTGATAACCTGTTTTCCTCTATTTTTTGTTATAGTTTGACTTAATGTTCGATAATTCATGTTATGAATTAGTAAGTAATAATTTGAAAAATTACAAAATGTTTATCTTACCATTATTTTTTCTTTTTTTTTTTTTTTGAGACAGGGTCTCCCTATAGCCCCAGCTGGCCTGAAACTCACTCTGTAGACCAGGCTGGCCTTAAACTCACAGAGATCCACCTGCCTCTGCCTCCCAAGTGCTAGGATTAAAGGCATGCACCACCACACCCAGCTTAAAGATGGTTCTTAGCCATGTGGGTGCTGGGAATCGAACCTGGGTCCTCTGCAAGAGCAGTTGGCGCTCTTAACCACTGAGCCATCTCTCCAGCCCCACCATTATTTTCTAAATAAGACTGAATTCACTCACTAACACTTAGCTCCTGTAAGACTGTACTTTTCCTATTAAATACTTCTTTCCCTTTACACAAGGCTACTTCTTCCCTGTAAGTGATTCTCTGAATAACTAGGAGAGGAATTCCAGATGTGAATGGCATTTTGCATACCTGAGTAAAGAATTTTTTTAGTATTTAGTTTTTGTGAATATGACACAGCATGTAGGTAGAGGTCAGGCAACAACATGTGGGAGTCAGCTTTCTCTTTCCCCATGAAGGTCTTGGTATTGAACTAAGTCGTGAGACTCTTCAGTAAATCCTTAATCTCACTGGCCCCAATAATTCAGATAGTTTACAAATATAGTTAGCTACAAGGTCATATAATAATGTCTTTGCCAGGTGGGATGGCACATGCCTGTAATCCCAGCACTTGGGAGGCAGAGGCAGGTGAATCTCTGTGAGTTCAAGACCAGCCTGGTCTACATAGTGAGTTCCAGGAAAGCTGGGGCTACAAGGAGACCCTGTCTCAAAAAGACCAAAAAATAATAATAATGTCTTTTGAAATTTACAGAGACCTTTTTAGGGGGAGAAAGAATGAAGAATAGGTATGTGGAAAGGAACTAGATACTTTTAATGTACCTCATTAGCTATCCTTTAATACCACGGAGTAAGACTGTTATCTCCAATTTACACAGATGAGAATGTGGCAGAGCCAGAACTTACATCTAAGTCTCTCCAGCTTCAAGTTCATGATTCTCCCACTATTTCAACTGCTCTCCACTGGGGCTGTGCCTTCTACATTCCCTGAGATATTTGGCAAGGTCTAGAGACTTCAGATAGGTATTGGCAAAGGAGGTGCTAATAGTACAGCAGGTAAAGGCCAGAGATGCCACTAAACATCCTGCTGTGCACAGAACAATACTCTGTAACAGTCAACTATCTTTGCCAAAATATTAACGGTGTTAAGGTTGAAAAACTGTTACAGTGTGTTATTACTATTCATATGACTTTTAAAATCATGAATGCACACAGATTAATAGTACATCTTGATCAATCTTGACAATGTCACCTGGCAAGAAAATTAACTTGTAATCAGTTTTAAAAACTGTTGTAGCCGGGTGTGGTGGCGCAGGCCTTTAATCCTAGCACTTGGGAGGCAGAGGCAGGCAGATCTTTGTGAGTTCAAGGCTAGCCTGGTCTACAGAGTGAGTTCCAGGACAGCTGAAGCTACAGGGAGACCCTATCTCGAAAAGACAAAAAAAAAAAAAAAAGTTGTATCAAAAATCTGAACCCTGTAGTTAGCACACTGCACAGTACAAAGGTGATTTTCAAGCCTCGTTATCCCTAAATCTATCCCATTAGCTACTTAGAAGCATGGTAAAAATAAGCCACTCAGCATGCAATACCTAAGGATCAATGCTTCCCTTCTTCCTCTGCCTCCCTGATGACCCTTGCCTTCTTGACAGGCTTCTTCAGTCTACCTGCCTTGATTTCCTCAACACAGGATCCTGGTGCCTGGAGAGATGGCTCAATGGGTACCAGTGCTTGACAAGGAAGCATGAAGACCTGAGTTCCAATTCCCGGAACACACATAAAAGCTGGGTGTGGTAGTGTGTGCATGTAATCCTGGCACTCCTCACTTCAAGATGGGTGACAGGACAGAAGAATCCTGGGAAGCTTCGGGTCCACTTGCCTGGCATATATGACAGCAAACAATGAAGAAACCCAGTTTCAAACAAGGTGAAAGATGAAGACCACATCCAAGCTTATCCTCTGACCTCTACATGTGTGACATGGCATGCATGTGCCCACACATACACAAACACAGATCCACACACATACACAATTAAAAAAAATGGGTTCCTGGGCCAATTTTCTGCCTTTTCCTGTGAACTCAGGCAAATTCTCTCCCATCCCCTATGCTTGCTTCAATTACCTAATCTTCAAAAGTCACACACAAATCTATATTTGAATCACCTAGTTCTCTACTGTGATCAATACTTTACTTTCCAATTGTGTGCCATGTCTTAAAAGACAAAATTTCTAAAGGTGAGTTCATTTGCCTTCCTTCAGCTAGACTTCTTCCCAACCTACACTGCTTTTTGGTTGAAGACATTACATACTGCATTCTAGATGCTAAAAAAAAGTCATCATCCTTTATCCCTCTCTTCTTATCCCCTCTCACCCCCACAATCCATGCCACCTCTATTCTACCCGAACACTTTCCTGTAAGGCTGGGGATGCAGCTCAGCTGCCAGAGTGCCTGCCTAGTATACACCAAGCTCCGGGTTTTAACCCCAGAACCACATAACCAGATATGGTAGCACAGCCCTCTTATCCCAGCACTCAGGAGGCAGAGGCAGGTGGCTCTCTGTAAATTCAAGGCCAGGCTGGCCTACATAGCAAGTAGCAGACAACCCAGGGACAGACAGTGAGATTCAGTCAAGGTGGGGGGTTGGGGGGGGAGGCACACACGCTGGGCGTAGTGGCCCACGCCTCTAATCCCAGCAGGAGGCAGAAGCAGGAACAGGAGGATCTCTGTGAGTTCAAGGCCAGCCTGATCTACATAGTGAGTTCTAGGCCAGCTGGGGCTACAGGGACACCCTGTCTCAAAAAGACCAAATACACACACACACACACACACACACACACAAACACAAAAAAAAGACAGCCCAAGGCTAGTTTGGGATATATGAGATTCTGTCTCGAAAAACAAAAACTTTCCTGTAAGTCCTGCATGGTGGTTACCAGAGACAGAGCACAGTAGTTAAGAGCACCAAACCAGGCTCCACAGGTCTGAATTCTGAACGTCACATAAAAGCTGAGGTATCTTTTAGTAAGTACTTCTTACTTTTTTCTCTTTTTTTTTTCTTTTGAGATAGTCTTATGTTGCCTAGGTGGTCTTGAACTTGTGTGCTCAAGTACCCTCCCCACTCAGCCTCTCAAGGTGCTGAGACTTACAGGTGTGACAAATGAATTAAATAGCAGTACCTTTTTTTTTTTACTCTTTATATGTATGAATGTACTGTCTGCATACAGGTCTGTATACCTGTGTTGTGCAATGCCGCAGAGGTCAGAAGAGGGCATCAGATTCCCCTGGAACTGGAGTTAAAGACGATTCTCAGCCACCATGTGGGTGCTGGGGATTGAACCTGGGTCCTCTACAAGAGCGATCTGTGCTCTTAACCGCTAGGCCATCTCTCCAGCCCCAGCAGTGCCTATCTTATGAGATGTTGGAGACACTAAATAAGGTAACATATGGAAAGCATCTGGCATATAGTAAACTTAAATATTAGTTATTAATTTTAGTATTAGTAGCAACTAAAAGATAGATATTGTTAAAAGTTATCCTCTGGTGGAGCATGGTGACATATGCCTTAAATCCTAGCACTCAGAAGGTAGAGGTAGGTAGAACTCTGTGAAATCCAGCCAGCCTCATCTATATATTTAATTTCAGGTTCTGAGGCTTCAGGGAGACCATATCGCCAAAAGGAAGAAAAAAAAGTTATCTTCCAAGAGCGCAACTGGGAAAAAAAAAAAACAACAAGATCTCAAAACACATAGTGTGGGGCCAAGGAGATGGCTCGGTTCATAAAGTGCTTGCCACACAAGCATCAGGATCTGAATTTGGATCCCTAGAACCCATGTAAAAGCTGAGCACACCAGCATTCTCCTGTAGTCCAAGCACTGGGGAGGCAGAGACAGGCAGCTTCCTGGAGCTCACTGGTCAGCCAGCCTCCCTAAATCAGTCAGCTCCAGGTTCAGTGACAAACCCTACCTCAACAGCAGAGGGTGAATGAGGAAGACACCCACACACACTCACATGAACACCTGCATACATCACACACAAAACAGAAAACAAACAGTATCTACAAAATGTATTGTATTGAGGGCAGAGGTTTGAATGTGTTCCCCATAGGCTCTAAGTATTCATGACACTGTTTGGGGAAGGTCATGCAACTTTAGGAGGTATGGCCATGTTGGAGGAAGCAGGTCACTGAGGATGGAGTTTCTCTCTGCTTCCTGTGTCTGCTTGAAGACGTGAGTGCTCAGCTTTCTCCTCTGGCACCTCTGCCACCATGCCTCTCTCACCAGGATGGAGTCTCATCCCTCTGAAACTATAAGCCAAATAAACTCTTCCTTCTGTAAGTTGTCTCGGCCATGGTGTTTTATCACAGCAACAAAAAAGTAATACAGTAAGCATACAAATAACAGAATCAATAATTGGGCATGGTGGCGCACGCCTTTAATCCTAGCACTTGGGAGGCAGAGGCAGGCAGATCTCTGTGAGTTCAAGGCCAGCCTGGTCTACATAGTGAGCTCCAGGCCAGCTGGAACTAAAGGGACACCCTGTTTCAAAAAGACAAAAAAGACAAAAAAAAAAAAAAAGAATCAAATAAAATGTCCTAATTTCTATTAAAAAACAAAAATTAGGGCTGGAGAGATGGCCTAGCGGTTAAGAGCGCTGACTACTCTTACAGAGGACCCGGGTTCAATCCCCAGCACCCACATGGCGACGGAAAACCGTCTGAAACTCCAATTCCAGGAGAATTCCAGTTCCAGGGGAATCCGACGCCCTCTTCTGACCTCCGCAGCATTGCACAACATGGGTGCGCTCATTTGCATGCAGACAGTACATTCACACACATACAGAATTTTTTAAAAATTAAAAAAAAATTAATAAGCCATTTGAACTAGTGACTAAGACCCTACAATAATGTGTAACTAAAAAGCCTTAAGAGGGCTCAGTGGCAGAGTACTAACCCAGCACTCACTAGACCATCCCCAGAACTGCTTAACAAAACAATTCTTAGAGCAGGGCATGGTAGTATACATCCACCTAATAACTGCAGCACTCAGGAGGCAAAGGAGGCAGGAATATCGAGCGAGAGTTCAAGGAAAACCCAGACTACACAGCAAGACACTGTCCTAAAAAAGTCTTAGGAATCCTCTATCTAATCAAGTGCCCTGGATGGAATCACAAGCCAGCATAACTAGACTGTGATGCCAACAAAGAAAACTCTGTATAAGAAGTAGCATGATAAATGAAGCAAGGTCAAAGGAAGATGGCCTTTCTTGTGAGTTCAAGGTCAGCCTGGTCTACAGAGTGAGTTCCAGGACAGCTGGGGCTACAGGGAGACCCTGTCTCAAAAAGACCAAAAAAAAATAAAATAAAATAAAAGAGGAGAGGAGCTAAAGACACAAAATCTGGCAGTGTGTTGCCAACACTGTGTCCCAGATAAGTTTTTTCCCCATCCAAACAAGATGTTTTCTCATTACAAAGAATTCATTCTCAGACTAACACAGCTGAATGTTATCTAACTAGAGCAAAATGGGTTGATCACCAAAAATGAGTGCTACATACTTGTATTTCTCCATGTAAATGATGATTCGAATGCCCTTTTTAATTCCCTAAGCCAGAAGTAATCCTGGTCCTCTAAAGCCCATTACTTACATTTCAACTGAAGCACTTATTTGTCTCTTGATTACTAGCTGTTAAAGGTTTCTCTATTCCACCAGATTATAAATAAACATCTTAAAAGTATCTGATCATTTCTAATTACTTCCTTTGTTTTCCAGTTTTCTATTATGGAAATATAAGTTGATGCTTCAGTGTTTGGTAGATAAAAGAGTAATAGCAAATTTGGTTATTCTCTTCCTAAATAGACAAAAGTAAACACAAGGGTCCTGCTTACCTTGTTGTTCTCCTCTTGAATGATTTTTAATAGCTGGTCTATATGCCCTTCTTCTATGCATCTTTGGCCTGCTAACTGAAACAGAGCAAAATCTTCTTCTTTAAAATCATGTTCTTCTAGGATTTGCTGTTTAAAAAAAAGTAGATATGCAAAAATAAATACAGTATGACTTCCTGATTTTCCTTGCAGTTCTCATCCTCAGCCTTTCACCACTGTGCTATCCCCACAGCCCGACTTCCTGATTTTATCTCTGAAAAAAAAAGTACATTTAGCCAGGCATGATGGTGCACTTCTTTAATCCCAGCACTTGGGAGGCAGAGGCAGGTGGCTCTGTGAGTTCAAAGCCAGCCTGATCTACACAATGAGTTCCAGAACAGGTGGGGCTACAGTGAGACCCTGTCTCAAAAAGACTAAAAAAAAAAAAAATTATGTTCAAATTCTAAATAAAGTGCACAGAAATTCATGAATGAAAATTACAATTATTCTAATACTCTAATGATTAACTTCTTTTTTTGTTTTGAGACAGTCTCTCATGATGTATCTCAGACTAGCCTGGAACTCCAGATCCTTCTGCCCCAACCTCTGAATACTGGTTATTCATATATATTACCATAGTTTAATGAATGACTTTGAGTCCTCTACATTAAAAGAATGTATGAAAAGAGTAAGTATGAAGATTAACAGTTGCTGGGGGCTGAAGAGATGGGCCAAGGGTTAAGACCAGTGGCTGCTCTTGCAGAGGACGCAGGTTTGGTTCCCAGCACTCATGTGGTGGCTAACAACCATTCTTAACTCCAGTTTCAGGAATCCAATGCCCTCTTTTGGCCTCCACAGGCAGCGCACACACATGGTAAACTTATGCACATGCAGACAAAACACTCATACATATAAAATTTTTAAATAAAGGTTATTTAGACAAGAGCGTCACCAGGAGGATAAATCCAATCTACCTTCCTGTCCTTATGTTATTTACAGGTCAAAAAAAGCATCAATCAAATAAGATAAATAATGAGTGGCCACAAAAGTAATTAAAGCTAATCTACATCTTTCTCACATTTTGAAAGATAGTCACAGAGTGGTATTATCAAGGGAGAAATGGGGGAAAGAGGGACACTTTAAATGGGGAAAGCAGGAAGGGATGGTTGGACAAAGAGGGAGGAAAAAAACAGAGGAAATCATATTGGTCTAACGACCTACTGACAAATTACACATACAATATCTCTACATGAGTCTGTGTGCCTAGCTGAAGGCTACATAACAAGAAACAGTGCCAGACAGGAGAAACCTCCTGTCAAGTTGTTAGCCAGAGTAGTCAGAGACTCCCAAAACTACACAGGCTATTGCCACAGCCCTTAATTGCCTCCCAGAACTTGAAAGTAAGGCCCTATTGCTGGAACTGACCTGGCTAGCTCTCATAGCTTTGGAGACCAAATCAGCTTTGGAATCCAATATCAGCTTTAAGACCAAATAACCACATCAGTGATCAGCACAGCACACAACATTGGTACAATAGTGGCACTTTTATCTTAGGGACAATCAAAGGTTAACCTAATTGGATTTAAACCCCACTCAATGGGAGGAAACTCATGTGTGGTACTGTAAACATAGCCAAATACACATGGCTGGAGAAGTCACAGATCTTAGAGAAAACCCCAAGGCTGTCACATCCCTAGATTAATATAATTTCTTACTAAGTGCAAAATTTGTATCCTTCTATTTACAGTCAACTATCCTAAGACATGGGTCCTGTGCAAACTCAAGCAAAAACCCAGCATGGAACTGGGGAAATGGGCAGCAGACCCCAATCTTAGCTGAAGATTGGGGTCTGCTGACCATTTGGGTGACAAAGAGCTGATCTTAAAACCAGGGACTCTGGATAGACTGACTAGAGCTCACTGGATGAATTTGCACTGAGGAATATTGGGGGGAGAGGGGCTGTGGGGGATGGGAGGGTGCCAATGGGGAAGAGGATATAAAGGTGGTTAAGACTGAGATGTTTTATATGAAATACACAAAAATTCAATTAAAAAAAGTAAAGGAAAAAAGATAGTTACAGAGAATCACTTACACATCTTGTTATTATAGACTGAAGTTCCTCCATAGCCATTCCTAATTACTTTTCCTAGTTTTGATGCTGAAACGAATACAAAACAGTATATGAAAATTATGTTTGATAAACTATGTCATTCTGAATTACTAGAAAACAAACAAAATGTAAGGTTTTAAAATAAATTGTATTACTTAATGTTAGTATGTTAACCTAATAAAGCATTTTAAAGCCCCTACTGTATTGCTTTAAAGGCATAATTTTGAAAGAGGAATAAATGAATTCGAAAGAAAAGAAAAATAACCCTTTAGACCACTTCCTAAGGGGCAAGACAGACTGAAGGGATTTTCTTAAAATGGAAAAGTATATTTTTACGAAAAAAAAATTCAAAAACGTGGGCCTGGCATAAAAATTTTAATCAGGGATTTTTTTATGTCCCATTGACAAAAACTGGAATCCATCATAATTAAGACCCCCCAAAGTTGACTGTCTGACGCCCTCCGCCCCACTGGTCTACAGGCCCTGCCCTCCCCCAAAGGCACCTGGTCCTGGAATCGCCGTCCCACGCGAAGGCCAGCCCGGCGATGGCCCTCAGGGATTCAGGCGGCCCCCGGTGACCGTGGCTGGAATCGAGGCGCAGGCCGGCTAGGTCTCCTCGCTCCCAGGAGGCTCAAATGCTACAGCGCTAGTGGGAGTCGCCCAAATGGAGCCATTTTTCCCGGTTCCTGCTCCGCAGAGCGCTCAGGCTCCAACACCTCGAGGGGCCTAGCAAGCTGGCCGCATCCTGTGCGCGTACAGTCAGAGAGCCACAACTACCCCGACCCAGCACGTCCACTTACCCGCCAGACCTCGCGCTTCTCTCCTCAGCCTCCAGCACCTCAAGCAGTGCAGGCCGTGCTGCTGGCCCCGCCCCTACAGCTCGCTCGGGCCTCCCTGGCACCCGCCGCTCTCTGGCCCCGCCCCGACCACGGTATGGCCCCGCCCTCACCGTGCGGTGCCCGCCCAGCCCCGCCCTCCTCTGCCCATCCGGTCCTTACCCTTCCCTGGCCCTAGTCCCGCTCTGCCCTTCCCTAACGCCCACCCGCCCCTAGAAACCTCTCTCCACCCAGCCCCGCCTTCCCTGACCTCTCCAGCGCCGGCTCTGCGTCTATTCCCGTCCTCTACCTGCCCCTGCGTGGCCTGGTGCACACTAGGCTACCCCCCGCCNCATGCTATGTAATTTATGAATGTAAAGTTAAACGTCTTTTCACCTGCATACAAGCTTACTGTTAAACTGAGAATCACTAAATATGTTTGGGAATTAACCTATAGCTTATTTTCAGACTTTGTAAACCTGATATATGTATGGAGTATATAGATGTATATTTTGGAATAATAAAATTTTAAACAAAGAAAGCCAGTTGAGGTGGCACATGCCTTTAATCCCAGCACTTGGTAGGCAGAAGCAGGTGGATCTCCATGATTTCAAGGCCAGCCTGGTCTACATAGAGAGTTCCAGGACAGCTGGAGCTGCAGGGAGACCCTGTCTCAAAATGACCAAAAACAAATTAAACAAAAAATAAAAAAAAGAAGCACTTAATTAAAGCAGCTATGGGACATGAGAAAAGTCAGCCCCAAAGACATAGCTTTCAAGCAAGAAAAAGCACGTAATTAATGTACAAAACCAAATTGGATTTTCTTCCCTTTTGCTTTCATTTATACTAAAATTGACAATGAAATGGGGGAGATGTGTTATTTGGGCAGGACTCCCCTGTACCAAATATGTGTGTGTGGACTTAACTTTATTACTTCATTTGTAGGTACTAAACAGACAAGTGCCTTGAAACAAGATGATGCTTCTAGAAGGTATAGTTACTTAGACAACTGCATTTCACTTTCTTCTTATACTAATTGAATTGAGCTTTTTGTTTGCTTATTTTGTTTTTTTTTCAGGTGCTGGGCATTGAACCAAGGGGTTTCACACACAGCAGACAAGCACTCTACCAGAGCTATGTTTCCAGTCTGAAACAGCTTTTTTGTTGTTGTTGATGTTTTTGTCTTTTAAGAGACAGGGTCTCCCTGTAGCCCCAGCTGTCCTGGAACTCACTCTGTATACCAGGCTGGCCTTAAACTCACAAAGATCCGCCTGCCTCTGCCTCCCAAGTGCTAGGATTAAAGGTGTGCACCACCACGCCTGGCTTGAAACAGTTTTTAAGAACAGTAGTGTGTACCTTTTTTTTTTTTTTTTGGTCTTATTTGAGAGCCCCAGCTGTCCTGGAACTCACTATGTAGATTTGAACTCACAGAGATCTGCCTGCCTCTGCCTCCCGAGTGCTGGGATTAAAGACATGTGCCACCTTGTCCGGCACATGTGTACCTTTTTTTGAAGAAAATACTTAGAAGGAATGGTAAGCTCAGATTGTTACATCCCTCCACCTTAAGAAAACCTAACTATAGAGATTCTTGGGGTGTCCTTGAATGTCATAAGTTCCTGTAGAAAGTTACGGGAACATTCCTGGAGAAACCAGGTTCTCCTTTACCATCTCTTCAGGTACACTATTACTGCTATATATAGTAGATTCACTGGAACAAGTGTTTTGTTTTGTTTTGTTTTGTTTTAGCACTCCAAGAAATCTTTTGTCTTCTTTGTAGCATTAAGTATAGATTTTCATCAAAAAGCTGTTCTATACTGCCTTTGGGTTTCTAAAAAGTCAGGATATCTCATGGCACAAAAGATTTCTAGAACAGAATTACAAGATCCAAACTACATCTAATTGTGATTCATCACTTAAAGATTCACTCATCTTGTGTTTTCAATGCTCTTATTTCAAAATAAATTCTAAATAAAGATAGTCTATATTTGGGTTAGGCTGTGGAGTGGCATTGAACAAAATGGTTTTTACTTACTGGAACTGAGAAAAAGCAAATGAATCTGTAATTCCAAATTGTGATGAGTCCTGTAAAGAAAAAGACTGATGTTTTGAGGGGGAATCTATAATACAAGCCCAGTTTAGATGGGGGTTGGCAGGGAGGTTACCTGTGGGTTTGTCAGGAAAGGCTTCTTTGGAGGCAGTAATTAAACTAAGACCCAAGACTAAATAGGTATTAACCAGAAAAAATAGTGATGAAGGAATTCCAGCCAGAGGAGGCAGTATATGTGAAGACCCTGGGAGGTGAAAAGTAGCTGGCATAATATATGACATTCCAAGCAAGGGAAGGAAGGAGCATCAGCAAAGGTTAGAGAGGCAGAATTCTGTTCAAATAGTACCTAGTAGGCTATAGTGAGAAATCCAGATTGTCTAAGTGTAGAACAGAAAACTTTATGAAAGTGATTGAATTTAAGTTTTTAAAGTTTGGGTATTTTTTTTTTTCTTTTTTCACATGAGCTCATTATATAGACCAGGCTGGCTGGCCTTGAACTCAAAGAGATCCACCTGCCTTTGCCTCCCAAGTGCTGAGATTAAAGGCGTGGCCCAGCACACCCAGCTTAAGATGGTTCTTAGCTGCCATGTGGGTGCTGGGAATCCAACCCAGGTCCTCTGCAAGAGCAGTCAGTGCTCTTAACCACTGAGCCATTTCTCCAACCCCTAGGTTTTTAAAGTTTTTTAAGTTTGCCAGACACTGAGGAGGTAGCAGCAAGCAGATAGATCTCTGTGAGTTCGGGGCCAATCTGGTCTGCATAGCAAGTTCCAGGCCAGCTGGGACTACACAATGATACTCTGCTTCAAAAAATAATAATAATAATAAAAATTAAACTTAAAAGGTTAAAGTCTAAGATGTTTAGGGTTCAGTGAAGTGGAAGAATGGAGAAACTGAGTGGGTGAGATTTGTTCTGGAAGATGTTTCTCTGTAGAGGAGCATGATAGTACTGACTTGGTTTTAGAAAAATTGCAAGAATAGACATTAATAGTGATTATAATGGTGATTTGCAACTCTCCTAAACATTCGCTGATCTAAGCTGGGTATGGTAGTGCATGACTGTAAGCCTTGTACTTGGGGAGCAGAAGCTGAAGAGTCCGGAGTTCGAGGCCAGCCTGAGCCATATACCAAGATTCAATCTCAAACACCCCCCCCAAAAAAGCATAACATATGCTCATGTACACACACACACATACACACAAACACTGATCTGGCTCTAGACCCATAGAAATTACATTTCCTAAATTTTAAGGAACATAAAGATAAGTGAAATAATTTTGGTTTGCAAGGTTTTGATTTAGGTTTGATAATGAAACCTACAACCTTTGCATGCTAGGCAAATAAATATCACTGAGCTGTACTCCCAGCTGCAGCTAAAATATATTTTCAGGAGATGTCTAGGCTGGTGAAACAATCCAAGCAGTAATCAGATACTTGTTATGAGAAGGTATACACTTTTTAAAATTTTTTAATGTATATGAGCGTTTTGCCTACATGTATGTAAGTGTACCTCATGTGTGCAGTGCCTTCAGAGGCTAGAGGAGGGTATCAGATTCCCTAGAACTGGAGTTACCAACAGTTAACCACCATGTGGGTTCTGGGAACTGAAGCCAGGTCCCCTGCAAGAGCAGTCAATGCTCTTAACCACTGAGCCATCTCTTCAGTCCCAACAAGTGACCTTCTTAATTTATTCTAACTAAAATACTTTTACATTCTAGCTAAATACTATTAAGGCGGGCATTTAAGTTATTTGGAAAAGCATAAAATAGTTCACTCATTTCATAGAACATTTCAGTTGAAATAACTTGATTATCTTCAAATGAAAGAAATTATTTTAAATTCTGTTTTAATCCTAATGTGGTTAAAAACTGACAGGTATAATCCTTATTAGCCAAAGCTCTAATGTAAAAAATATAAAGGAATCTGAAACCATTATGTTTGAGAACTGCTCCATGCACCCCACTGACTATCATTGTTTGTGACCATGAGACAGAACTATCTGTGAGAAACATCTACAGATAATCTCAGTTAAGAAGAGTGTGGCACTTGGGAGGCAGAGGCAGGTGAATCTTTGTGAGTTCAAGGCCAGCCTGGTCTACAGAGTGAGGTCCAGGACAGCTAGGACTACAGGGAGACCCTGTCTCGAAAAGACCCAAAAAAATAGAGGAGTGTGAATCGGGTCCATGTGGTTAATGCTTTGAGTCAGCAAGTTGTATACTGATCTTAGTACATAAAGTGGCTTTTATAGGTAGGCAACAAAATAATAAAAATAATTTTTCATGAAGCAATATGTATTCAGTATAAAGAACAATAATAAAATGGTCTTGATGAAATAGGTGTTAATTGCAAAGTTCTCATTTAAATTTATTTGGCAAAATCAGTTACTGGCAAAACTGAATCAGACCTCTAGATTGTTTTGTGGGACACATGTTGCCCTAGGAAAGAACTAGAGTCTTAAACTTGTGAAAGAGGAAGAAAAAGGATGTTTCTAGGTCCAGAGGTGAGAGGCAAGTCTAAGGCTCGCCTTCAGTCTGTTTGGATTTCTTACTCCTTAGCAAAGAAAAGGCCTGGTTTTTTAGGTTCATATGGAAAAAGTATAAACTAGGACTGGAGAGATGGCTCAGCGGTTAAAAGCACTGACTGCTCTTGCAGAGAACCCAGGTTTGATTCCCAGCACCCACATGGCGGCTGAGAACCTTCTTTAACTCCAGCTCCAGGGGAATCCGATGCCCTCTTCTGACCTCCGCTGCATTGCACGACAGGGGTGCCCCAACCTACATGCAGACAGTACCATTATACACATAAAAATAATAAAAAAATTTTTTTAATTTTTTTTTAATTTATTTCCGTATGTGTATGAATGTACTGTCTGCATGCAAGTCTGTGCACCCGTGTCGTGCAGTGCCGCGGAGGTCAGAAGGGGGTGTCGGATTCCCCTGGAACTGGAGTTCTCCTGGAATTGGAGTTTCAGATGGCTTTCGGCCGCCATGTGGGTGCTGGGGATCGAACCCGGGTCCTCTGTAAGAGCGGTCGGCGCTCTTAACTGCTAGGCCATCTCTCCAGCCC
>VZQC01008327.1:467338-505947 GCA_009823505.1 Rhizomys pruinosus | reverse complement strand
AAAAAAAAAAAAAAAAAAATCAGATTCTTACTATGTGTTCTGCACACACTACGTGACCTTGAACTCTGGATCTTTCCACCTCTTCCTCCCAAGTGCTGAGTACAGGCATGTACCTCCCATGCCACCCCAGCCCTGCCCTCCTTTTCTATTGAAGTCTCTTGAGTGCTTCCCTGTGCTCTGACCTTGCAAGAAGTCCACATGCTCAGTGGCTATGTGTCTACTGCAACAAAGAGCTTGTTTCCTTTTTGGAAAGTATTGGATCAGCAGTAGCAGAGTAAAAGACCACAAACTTTGCTGACAAAAAAATGAGTAGGTTAGTGATGATTTTAAAACAAGGGCTGTTAGCCAGGCGTGGCGGTGCATGCCTTTAATCCTAGCACTTGGGAGGCAGAGGCAGGTGGATCTTTGTGAGTTCAAGGCCAGCCTGGTCTACAGAGTGAGTTCTAGGACAGCTGGGGCTACAGGGAGACCCTGTCTCAAAAAGACCAAAAAAATAAATAAATAAAACAAGGACTGTTGAAAATAGAATAAATTTTATATATAAATTAACTTTCTCAATTTTAGGAGAGCAGAAGTAGAAGCAGCCATGAAAAGGAAGATAGAGTTTGAAAGGAAAGCATTACATATTGTTGAACAGCTTTTAGAAGAGGACATTACAGAAGAGTTCCTAAAGGAGTGTGTATGTATTACATTGACAAATTACCAATTTTGAAATATGACATCTGTAAGTCTAACAAAATAAAATGTCTTCATTGTTAATGTCTTTAAATTTGTTCTTAGTCCTTAGATACAGATAATAGGCTATATAGTTTTTGAATTTTAGAATAACTTTTATTTCTTATTCTGTAATTACTTTAAATGAATTAATAAAAGTACATAGCAAGGTGGCTATAGTTATGTCTAATCTCTATTTGTGGTATTCATTTTTATTTTTTGTTATTATGTGTATGCACACACATTTTATGCTACACATGTGGAAGTCAGTGGACAACTTTGTGGAATCAGTTCTCTTTTTCCACCATGCGGGTACCAGGGACAGAACTCAGATTGCCAAACTTGGTGGTAGGCACCTTTACCTGGAGTGCTTACTGTATGCTGAACACTTCTGTCTTATTTTCTCCTCTAATTCTAACTTCAGACTTAAAAGGTAAATACTTTTGTTGGTGGTGTGTTGTCAGATTTGATTTAGGAGTATTAGAAAGCTAATCAGTGACTTTTCTCCCATGAATCTGAAAGCTGATCAGTGACTTTTCCCCCATGAATCTGTTAGGAAATGTCACTTTCATTTCATTATAGGGGAAATTCATCACACCTGCTCACTACAGCGATGTTGTAGATGAGCGTTCTATCATCAAACTCTGTGGTTATCCATTATGTCAGAAGAAACTGGGAATTGTAAGTACTTTTTTTTTAAGTATATATATTTATTTCTACAAAATGTGTTGTAGAAAGAATGGGAAATGAAGCCTGGGGTCATGAACTAATAACATGGATTGACCAAAAATATGAACTGTACATGACTTAATTTTATATAATATAAATCTTGGGTTTATTACCTAGATTCTCTTATAAATTATGCTTTCTTTCTTTTTTTTAAGATACCAAAACAGAAATACAAAATTTCTACCAAAACCAATAAAGTCTATGATATTACTGAAAGAAAGGTAAGTTCAAAAGCTATATTTAATGAAGCAGATAATTTTTAAATGATATTAAGTGGAACTTTAAAAATTATTTTTAAATTTGCCTGGTAGAAAATAACTATATTAAAAGGTTGTTTCTATTTGTAACTGAAGTACTAAGAAAGCTTTTTGCTAAAGCTATAAAGACTTAACTAGGTATGGCGGGATGGGATTCAGAGTCATCCTTGCAAGTTTGAAGCCTGCCTGAGACATGAGTCTCTCTCTCTCTCTCTCTCTCTCTCTCTCTCTCTCTCTCTCTCTCTCTCTCTCTCTCTCACACACACACACACACACACACACACACACACACAAAGACTTGACCATTTAAAATTTAAAGTTTATGTTGGTGTAAATCTAGCAAGTAAACCATGGATAACAAAGCAAACCAGGAGCAGATTCACAGCTGATGTATGGCAGTGGCAGTAGATCAGTGGAGAAAGGATGAGTTTTCCTAAATAGAAGTGGCACAGTTAGTTATCAAATGGAAAAAGAAAATTGACCCTTATCCCAGTCAGTATACCGAGCAGATAGACTAAAGACCTAAGTATAGAAAGTATACCTTTTTGAAGAGAGTGTGAGAGAATATAAATTTAGGCATAGAATTTTTTTAAGTGATACAGAAAATTATACGCGATAGGTAAAAAAACTGATAAACTTTTCTACATTAAAATTTAGAACTTTTATTCATTAGAAATGATAAAATAACCCAGCATTCGGGAGGCAGAGGCAGGTGGATCTCTGTGAGTTCAAGGTCAGCCTGGTCTATATAGTGAGTTCCAGGACAGCTGGGGCTACAGGGAGTCCCTGTCTCAGAAAAAAAAAAAAAAAAAAAAAAAGTCAAAATGTGAAGTTATATATCCTTCATAAGTGACTACAAGTTCACAGCCAGATACAGCCTATAAGAAAAAGATAAACAAACTAATAGAAATTTTCACACACTAAATTTATGTGAGTAGTAAACATGGAGAACCATGCTCAGTCTCTGCACTAATCGGAGAAATAGCCATTCTATACATGTTGAGTTTTCCAACCCTTGAAGGAGCTGATGGGAATGAAAGTTATTACAGCCATTTTTAAGGCTATTTGGGATTTACCTAAGTCAACCTTCCACTCTGGAGTCCTGGAGGCTGAGGATCTAACCCAGAGCTTCTTACATGCTAGCCAGGTACTTTAACACTAAGGTACATCTCCAGCAACTTTACACATTCTTTATGACCAAGCTGTTTTCCTCCTTGGTGTAAAGGAATACAAAAAGTATAAAAAAATTCCTGGCCCAAGTACACCATTGTATATGTAAAAAGTATTCATAACTAAGCCGGGCATGGAGGTGCACGCCTTTAATCCTAGCACTCGGAAGGCAGAGGCAGGCGGATCTTTGTGAGTTCAAGGCCAGCCTGGTCTACAGAGTGAGTTCCAGGACAGCTGGGGCTCCAGGGAGACCCTGTCTTGAAAAGACCAAAAAAAGAAGAAAAAAAAAAGTATTCATAACTAGATTAACAAAAAGTGGTATATGCATTTAGTGGGAGGAAATTCTGCCTTTAAAAAGAAGGAAAATCTCACATAGAAACTTTGAAGGCATACTAAATAAAATAAGCCAACACAAAAGGACAAATATTATATAATTTTACTTACACATGGTTATTGTTTAATGGGTATAGAGTTTTCATTTTGTAAGCTGAGAATTCTAGAGATAAATACTGATGAGGGTTGTGTAACAATGTGAACTTAATGTCTCTAAAGAGGATCAGAGGATAGTGGCATTGCCCGCAGTCCTAGCACCCAGGAGGTTGAGGTTGAGGAATCAAAAGTTTGAGACCAGCTGTGCTACATAGCAAAACTTCATCTCAAAAAAGAAAGAAAGATTAAGATTGCCAATTTTAGGTACAAATTTAGCTACAATTAAAAAAAAATAGAGTATTTAGACTAAGAAGATTGCTCAGTAGTTAGAGTACTTGCTGTGCAAGTATGAAGGCCTATGTTCAGATCTCTAGCACCCATGTAAAAATCTAGAGATAACAACATACATCCATAACCCCAGCCTAGCTGAATGGCAAGCTCAAGGTTCAGTGAAAGAGCCTGTCTCAAAAGCTAAGGTTACAAGCTAGAGGAAGACAAGCATGGCCAACCTCTGTCTATCACAGAGGGGTTGGTGCATCATACGCCTACACATGCATATGAACAGAGAGAGAGAAATTATTGAGGCAGGTATAGTGGCCTATGCCTGTAATTCCTGAGGCAGGAGAATCAGAATTCAAGGGCATCTTCATCTCCATGGCAAATTCAATGTTAGCTTGGGCAATATAAGCCATGTCTCAAAGAAACAGAAAAATGGCCAATGAGATGGCTCAGTGAGGAAGGGTACTTGCTACCAATTCTGACAACCTGAGTTTGATTCCCCAGGACCCACATAGCAGAAGGAGAGGACCAACTTCAAGTTGTCATCTGACCTCTACATGCATGCCATGAAACTTATGCACACATACACATAAAAAATAAATTAATGAAACATTAAAGTGAAAGTATTAAATGTATTCTTTTATTTGAGAGGGTCTCCCTGTAGCCCCAGCTGGCCTGGAACCGCCTATATAGACCAAGCTGGTCTCAATCTCACAGAGATCCTCTGGCCTCCAGAGTACTGGACCTAAAGGCATTACTACCTCACCCTATTAAAGGTATAGCCTAGGCTGGCCTTGAACTCATGATCCTCCTGCCTGTGCTTCCTCACTATATCCTACCAGCATGTGCCACCACAAGCAACTAAATATAGTCTATATTATTAAATAGTCTATATAGTCCTATATTATTGCTTGTTATAGTGGCTCTAGAATCTCAGCACTTGGGAAGCTGAGGCAGTAGGATTACTATGTAGCTTGAGTACATAGGGAACTGCAGACCAGCTTGGGATACAAAGTGAGACCCTATCTCAAAACAAACAAAGCAGTAATCATTAAAGAAAATTTGTAACATTGAAGTGATAGCAAAAAAAATTAGAAACAATTCAGTTGTGCATAAGCAATAAGGCATAATACACTAACATTTTTTTTCTTATGACACTGAGGATTGAATCCAGAGCTTTGCAGGTGCTGGGCAAGTGTTCTACCATTGCCACATCCCAGCCCCAGAGTGTAATAATGCACAGTGAAAAGGTAAAAATACACAGCTATACAAACCATGATTTCAAACAAAAGAAATAAAAGAATACATAACAACATCCCAGTTAGATGAAATTTAAAAATGGGAAAACTGAGGATTGGAGAGATGGCCTATCAGTTGGGAGCACTGGCTATTCTTGCAGAAGACTCAGGTTTAGTTCCCATCACCCACATGACAGTTAACAAGTGCTCGTGACTCCAGTTCCAAGGGATCTGACATTCTCTTCTGACTTCCGCGGGCATTGCATGCACATGATGCACTTATATACATTCAGGGAAAATATGTATTCACATAAAATAAAAATAAATAAAATTTAAAAATAAACAGAAAAACTGAAAGTAGTGTTCTATAGGGATTTGTATATAAGTGACAAGACTTAAAATACAGGATTTATGATAGTGCTTACCCCCAGCAATGTAGAGGGTGTGCAGGTGGGAAAGGGCATGTAGGGCCTTAGCAATGCTGCCCTTTAACCCTCAACCTTAGATAGTAGAAGATTTGGGGGTTTTGTCTTATTCCTTCATCTGAACATTTATGTTTCTGTGTATAGGTTATGTTTTATAATAGGAAAAAATAATTAACTAATTTATCTTTTTTCTTTTTAGTCTTTTTGCAGCAATTTTTGTTACAGAGCATCTAAGTTTTTTGAAACACAAATTCCAGAAACTCCAGTGTGGGTTCGTGAAAAAGAGAGGTAATTTAAGTCTTTATATCTACCTACTTATTCATATAGTCTAGTTTTAACTTTTTTTGGTTGGTTGATTGGTTTGGATTTTTTGAGACAAGACCTCACTATGTAACCCTGACTGACCTAGATCTCACAGAGATCACCTGTTTGTACCTACCAAGCACTGGAATTAAAGGCATGCATTACCATGCCTGGATTCTAGTAATTTATTTCTGCCTTCTAGTAAAGACTGAGGTAAGTTTGGTTCTCTATGGACTGTCACCATTTTAAACAGTTCAGTTGTGGGGAAATGGTTACATATATATTTAATATTTTATGATTTTTATTTTTGTGTTTATGAGTGTATTATACACATGTCATGCAATGCCTTTAGAGGTCAAAAGAGAACATTGGATAACTCCCCAGAACTGTGGTTACCAATGGTTGTTAGCTGCCATATAGGTGTTAGAAATTGAACCCAGGTCCTCTGCAAGAGCAGCCAGTGCTCTTAACCAGTGAGCCCTCTTTCAGCGTCAAAATGGTTATATTTTACATAGTTTAGATTTAAACTAAATCGAGAAGAAAATTTGCAATACATAACATATTTTTTTTTTTTTTTTTGGTCTTTCGGTGGGACAGTCGTCTCCCTGTAAGGCCCCAAGGTTTCCTCAACATCACTCTGTTAGACCAGGGCTGTCCTGAAGGGGTGTGCGCCACCACGCCCTAACCTTAATCACAAAACCTGAACTTTAAGTCTAGTTTCTTGTTTTGTTCCAAATGTCTCTGAATCATGTTAATACGGTAATCCTGAATTAAAATCTTAAATTTTTTCAGAAGATACTAGCTCTTGGGATCTAGGCAGACTCACTCTGTTACTAGGAAACTATAGAGGATATAATAAAAAAGAGTATTGTTAGATTAATTCAGCATTTAATTAAAAAAAGGATAATAAATTCTAAGATAGTTACTCTTTATATTAAATTAGAAGTAGAAAAGCCATATATTAAAATAGGTATCTTTTGGTGCTAAAAAAGGAGTTCCTGAAGTAACATATAACCCTAAAACATAGCTAATTTAATTTTGCTAATGCTGAATTTTGGAGAATTATAATATCTATTTGTATAAACATTGAGAGGTACGTCTTACACAAATGGCCTGAAATTCTTTTTTTTTTTACATGGTGAAAAATATATTTTTTTTTTTTCCTCTTATATTTGTTAAATTTTTATTTTAAGGATTTCTACAATTATTAATTAACACAGTAGTTTCACAATAACCATGTGGTTGTATGTCTACTCAGTTTTTTGCACCGTGTACAATTTAGGTAATTTGCGATGCATTTTTTTTTTGGGAAGAGCTCAAAATTATATATTATGGCATGAACCAGATGAAAAGTATCTCAAGTAACATCATGTAAAACATATTTGCAATAATCTAGTCCAAAAGTTCAGAGATGAAAACCCAAGGTATCCCGTGTATTCCGCTCCAGTTGCAGAAGTTGTATGCACAGCGTGTTGTATCACATAGGGAGTCCCACCCCATGTCTATATTGCTGTAGTTCACGATTCACCCCAATCCTTCCGCCAGCACCTTACATTATATTATATATATACAGCCCTCCCCTTTTTTCCATCAAGTTGTTTTGCCCTAGGCTTTTTGGAGTATAGGGTTTTTTTGAAAAACACGATTTCTATTTTTTTCTTTAGGGATTATCATGGACATCTAGTTTCTGTTCAGGTTTTGATTTCCCTTCATGGTTGTTTTGTTCTTGTTTTTTACATCTTTTTATTGATTACATTTATTTAGTATACCTAACCATAAGTCACAAGCATAATGGATGGAAATGTATAGGCATTTGCTTAAGCAGTACTATTATATAGCAAGCTAAAGCTGATGTAGCAAGCAGAGACACAGATGCTGGATGTATTGCGTTAATTCGCAGCGAGAGGAGTCGTGGTTTTTCTCACTCTATTTAACGCAGAAAAGAGGCATAACAAGTTCTTATTTGGCTAATAACAATTTCCCAACCACTAGGAGGACATAAGCTCTCTTTGTGTGCATCTCTATTGACTTATTCCTCTCAAGATACAGTGAACGTAGAGAGCTAATAGGGCCCAATTAATATTTGGTATTACAGTAATCAAAATATATAGATGACACATGGTACCACCTGGTTATCACAGTATATCTCCAGGCTTGAGGTATAGCTAAATCCACCGACAGTAGGAGTCTGCTTGTCTCAAAGGAACCAATTATTTTGTGCTTGTCTATTGCTTTAGTGGCCGTTTGCGGGTGAACGCTCTCTGGCATTTTTCATAGCCAGGTTATGTACAATTTAGCAGTACCGTCTCAATAACATTTTATTCTACACAGATCTCGGACAGAAACACCAAATGTGGACAATTTACTTACTGGCCCTTCTTCTTGTGTTAATAATATCATTTCACAAACTTAAAGGGAGCGCCAAAAGGCTATTTAAGATTCTTTGGCGTTTGGGGGCGGGTTTTTGAACTTCCGCTAGGCACCATCCCTAGCAGGAATGTAAGTTATTCATTGTTTTGAATGGCTCAAGAGCTTCCTCGGTACTAATTATATTATTGCCCTTAATACAAGCTATGTAAAAACTCTTACTAATTTGAATTTGCGGCTCTACTTAGAAATATTCCTTCACATCTTTGAATAACCCTTTCAATTAGTATTCGAAGGTTAAAAAAGGCAGTGTTTCAGTTATACCTTGATTTATAAGAATTTATGTACCACTTATAACAGTTGTTGCTTAATTCTTCATCAGCGTTCTTTATGGTGGGATATGGACTAAACAGATCTAACGTTACCAATCTCATGTTTTTGTTTCTTTTTTCCTAGTGAAAGGGAGAGATGTGTAAAGGAAGGTTGCTCAGCCATCTGGAACTGGACTTCTTTTTAGGGCCTCATTTATAATAACAGTTTTATTCCATGAGTAGGTAAATCAGAGAGAGTATGCTCAGTGTGTCTGTGACTCAGGTAGTCTGACGGTGTTCGCTTATCCTTTATTATGATTCAGAATTGGGGAGTCAGCCGCCTTTTGCTTTAGGTATTCCCTTGCAATAATCATCCTTTGGCACATGCCACAGAGTATTGTATTGTTATTCACAACGGCATCTATTAGATGGGGTTTTTTACCTGTGGGAACATACAAATCTCCTCCCATTGTTAGTTTCAAGATCTCAAAATTGAAAATTTATCAATAGGATTGGAACACAGAGTTTTCCATTTGTATCCCAGAAGGGATACTACCCCACCTCGCACCTCCCTCTTTTTGTTTTTTAAATTTTTATGTTTTGACCTATAGATGCCTAAGTTGTATTACACATACCCATAAGCAGGAGCCAAGGCATAAGTTTTCATTAAATTTACCCAAACTGTTTCTCATTGACTGTATGCTACTTATTTTGGAAGTAAATTTAAACTTAATTCCTTTAAATTGTCCTACAAGTAAGAGAAAGTGTCACAATATGATGCTGTATAATTCAGAAAAATATAGAGACCATTTGTGTACCTTAACCCCAACATTACTGTTGGAAGTTTAATACAAATTATAAATAAAACAATTAACATTTTATATTCCCAGTTAGTTCAAATGTATTACCATTTTCACCGAAACCTACAACCAAATTTAACTAATCTAAACATTTCACTAAGTCTTAAAATATCCTATAATATGTGGATAAAGCTTGGGCAGAGTTGAGTACCTGCCAAATAAATTTTACCCAATATACACTTTGCAGAGCTGAAATTATTCTTATCATGATTAAATTATGTTGTATAGAAGTGGTTAACCAAGGCTTAATGAGATTATTACCCCCACATGATTCATGTTTGAAAGAACCCAGAACCCAGGTATTTTTGGTAACATAGAGATTGGTGCTAAATAAATACAGTGACTTAAGTGTTATGAAATGTAATGAACTAAAGAGCTTTGCCTCAAAACAAACAAAAACAACTTAAAAGTCTTTGTCTGAAGAAGGCGGTAAAATGCCACCCTCTGAATTCTGCCAGCATCATTTGTAGCTATAAACAGCACTTGATGGTGGATGCCCTCTCCTGCCAGTCTAGTCCTATGCAAAACCTACTACCATGTGGTCTTAATTGAATCGAATACAATAAAGACTAAATTGGTTGTTTTACCACTAGCTGTCAGCCTTCTGATAAAAAAAAATATGGCATTGTCTATAGGAATTAGACAGTGGAAACTCAGTACTTTTTTTCTTGTCTTGTGATACTGCTCTCACCAGAGCTGCCCATCACTACTTCAGCCCTATGACATCAGCACATTCCATTCCCCACTAACACCAGAGTTTGCCCAAGTTATCCTTATCTTTTATTCCAAAGGCAGCTCTACTTACTAATTTGAACTCTATACCATTCTTTATCTCTTCTCTCAACTTACTTACCAAGCCAGGCATGTTTGTACATGCTGTAATACCCAAACTGACAAGGTGGGAGCAGGAGGATCAGGATTCAAAGTTATCCTCATCTACAAAGTAATTTCAAGGCCAGCCTAGACTACATGAGACCCTGTCTGAAAGAAAGAAGAGGGGAAGGAGGGAGGACCAGAGGGAGGAATGAAGGGAAGGAAAGGATGAATCATTTACCAAACAACTTTTCCTACCACCTCTCTTTTCTTCAGACACAATCATTGGTACTTCCTGCAGCTAACTGAAAATAGTTCTCTCCAACTTTTTCCTAGAGTCCTACCATCCAGTGTTAAGAATGTCTACTTTTCCAAGCTCTTGGCCTTCTTCAGGCCTGGCATGAAAACTTGCTTTAAGGACTTTTCAGTATCTAGCTCCCTTTTTTTTAGCACAAGCATCCTTCATATAAAACCAATTTGCATGCAGTTGTGTCCCAACCCGCACAACCCAAGGCTCCCACCATCCAACTGGAGGGGCTTGAATGTTCAATCAAGTTGATCAAATAAGTGTCCAGACTATATTGTCGTAGTTTTACCGTTCATCCCAATCGCAGCCCCTACATTCTACCACTCCCCCTCTTCCGCAGATTGTTCCTTAGGCTTAGAGACAGGGCATGGGTGGACAAGAAGCACAACAGTCTACTTTGTCTGGAGATGTCGTTTTGGACTCTGATCAGTTCTGGCTGTTTCTTTTCATGGTCTGACCGTTTGCCCAGGGATAAGCTTTCAATCCTACTAATGAAGCACAAGCGATTAGATATATAGGTATTTAAACATTGCTAGTTACTATGGTAGGTTACTTTGGTATAGACACAGATGTTTGGATGGTGTGTTAATCCCTGGATTACTTTTTTTTTTTTCCTGAGAAAGATGACAAGGCCTTACTGTGGCATATAACATCTCCTAATCACTAGAGGGTATAAGCTTGTGGCAACATCCACGAGTTATTCCGCCAAGGAGAGAGCTAATAATCAAATAAATTTGGGATATACAGACATATGGCTGCCACTGCTGCACAGTATCTCCAAGCAGGTGAGGTGTAGCTGATGTNTTAAATGCCTGTACATCCAATTGCTTGTGCTTTGTTAGTATGACTAAAAAGGTATCACTGGATAAGCTGTCAACCCATGAAGGGAAACAACCTGAACAGACTAGAGTCCAAAATGACAACTCCAAAGAAAGTAGACTGTTTTCTTCTCACCTACTTGTGCCCCTTTCCCAAAGCCCAGGGAACAACTTGCAGAAGAGGAGGTGTGGTAGAATGTAAGGGCTGCGAAGAGATAGGGGTGAATCATGAGACTACAGCAATATAGTCTGGACTCCTAATTGATCAACATGTCTGTGCATACAACTGGACTATGGGAACCTTGAGTTATTCACAAATTGGACATAGATACTTGCAAAATGCACCAATTACCTAATTGTATGGCAAACTGAGTAACATCAATGTTATCCGCAAACAACTGTGTTATTTATATTGTAGAATTCCTTAAAAATAAAAGAAAGAAAGAAAGAAAGAAAGAAAGAAAGAAAGAAAGAAAGAAAGAAAGAAAGAAAGAAAGAAGAAAGAAAGAAAGTCTACTTTTCCTTACAACTTGAAGCCTTGGGCCCTGTCACTTGATGTGTGTGGTTCTTGAGATTCATCTTATTTATATGCCAATGCCCTTCCTTATATAACTTTCTTGAAGAAGATAAAAATAGCCTTTTTAAAAATTTCTCTGATTGGGCTGGAGAGATGGCCTAGTGGTTAAAAGCACCAACTGCTCTTGCAGAGGACCCGGGTTCGATCCCCAGCACCCACATGGTGGCTGAGAACCATCTTTAACTCCAGTTCCAGGGGAATCTGACACCCTCTTCTGACCTCCACAGGATTGCACGACACGACGACACGGGTGCACAAACCTACATGCAGACAGTACATTCATACACATAAAAAATTTTTAAAAATTAAAAAAAAATTTCCCTGATCTAGACTAATGCACTTAATGCACAGTAGTATGCACTGTGTAGTTAGTACTTAGCAGGACACACAGACACAAGTATGTGTATTTGTGTATACCGCAAGTCTCAACGTGAATTTAACAGTAATTGAGATGGCAGAATAAATAAGTGAAACAGCTTGTTCTAACTTTAACAACTATGTGTAATATAAATTAGCAAGGTATGACAGTACTTAGTGAAAAGCTGTAAACAAAAGAGGAAAACTCAGGGAATTGGGTAAATGTTGAACATTGGCTCACTGTAATTTTACTTTATATTTTTTTCAATTACCCATATTAGCTGTAGTCTAAAAATATAAGATGGGAAATTCCAGAATAAATTCATAAATATAAACCATTCTGAATAGCACAGTAAAAATCTCACAGCGTGTTAATTCCTTCTTGCCCAGGATCTGATTCATCCCTTTGTCCAGTATAAGCACACTCTATATGCTTTTCACCTTTTAGCTACATAGAAAAAGACATAGTCTAGCCGGGCGTGGTGGTGCACACCTTTAATCCTAGCACTTGGGAGGCAGAGGCAAGCGGATCTTTGTGAGTTCAAGGCCAGCCTGGTCTACAGAGTGAGTTCCAGGACAGCTGGGGCTACAGGGAGACCCTGTCTCAAAAAGACAAAAAAAAAAGAAAAAAANAAAGCCTTGGAAAAAGTATGGAGCTAGAATTAACAAATCTGTCTAAATTGTTCATAAATCAATTACATCTATCAATGGAAGGTGAGTAAACTTAATGTGGCACAAAGATAATACTATAATTTGGAAACTACTACTAGGTTTTGCCATTTTATAAGTCTCATAAATTTATTGTAGTTATTCATCATAATGTCATTGAAGAACAAATTGGGTCAAAATTCAACTATTTTGTTTCACCATTACAAGATATGATTGCCAAAAACTCTCAGGGACAAACTATCTCTGACTTTTCGTTCTAAGTTAAAAAAACTTTGATCTAATCCTTTATCAACTTATCTTTACAAAATCCAACAAGAAATTCATATCAAGTCTGGAATTATTAAGTCGGCAGACTTTGTTAACCACAGGTGGTCGTAGTTTTCCTCGGTATCTTTGCCTTGAGTTAATTTAATTTTTTTCTTATTTATTATTGTATTTATTTATATTTATTTAATTTATTTTATTTATATTATTTCGGTCTTTCGAGACATAGGGTCTCCCTTGTAACCCCAGCTGTCCTGGATCCTCACTCTGTAGAAGCCAGACTGGCCTTGAAACTCACAACGCTCACCTCCTGCTCACCTGGATAGCTGCGCCCCCAAGCTGGTTATTATAATAGGCATTATTCTTGCTAAAAACGATACGGTGCCACTTAGTCACACGTATTCAAAGAACCGCCATTACTTCAGTGACTCTTATAATAGATCTTCAAGAAAAAACCCCTGACACTATAAGGCATTATAAAATATACCTATTTCTTAAAACTACGAATAAGGCTAATAATAATTAGTGGAGATTTGGCTACAATTATGGGTCCAGTGCTAATAATAATAGTGAAGTCCAAACTAAAACCTGAGTTAAAGGCTAACTAAATGCGCGTCTTTAAAGTGAGTTCAGATAAACTTAGCAACTTGCTATCAGAATTTCATAAACACATAGAATAAAACTAAGGCTTATTTAATTATATCTTCAGTTTTATAAAGTATCGTTATTAGATATGGACAACTAGAAATGTATTTTGGCAAATTCATAGATTCATTGCAGTAAGATAAAAATTCGCCTTGAAAAGCAGTTTAAATGTTACATCATTTTAAAACAATAGGTTACTATAGTGCAGTTTTATTATGATATACAATACACTAATAATAAAATCTCTGCATTAAACAGTGGCTACCATCTATTCTGATGTCCTTAGCATACATCACAGTCAAAAAAGTCTCTTGTGAAAAGAAGTTGACCTCTAGTAGAGATTCAATCAATAACAACAACACAGTCCTCAGCCCTAAGAATTAAACGAAATTAAGGTAAAATTAGATACCATCTCAATAGAGAAAAAACTAATATAGTTGTCAAAGCCAACAAGTGTTATATAAAATTTTATGGGCTATGCATTATATTATATGCAGCTCGAAAAGAAATTATATATTTCTTCAGTCCTACCCATTCATTTCAAATGAACCCAGCATGATGAGTAAATATAGATAAATACTTGGTCCTTATTCAAGACCATGTTATGATGACGTAGCTTAAGAAAGCATGGCTTCACATCAGTGTGGAGAACACCTTCGAAGCTTGGAATGAACTTGCCATACTGACTCAGCACATACCTCTACTTGGGCATGTACCCCAAGACTCTCATCTTACTCGTGCTCAGAGAATACATGCACCAGGCCATGATTATTGCGGCTCTCTGTCACAATAGCAAGGCAGCGGAACCAACCCAAGTGCCCCTCACATCCCGACGACTGGATAAAAACTGTGGTCATCTACCGACAATGGAGTTGCTTATGCAGGGTAAAGAAAGATGACTCCTCGAACTTTGCAGTTATAGCTGGTTCCCGGAGCTAAAGAAGATATCATGCGGACGTGACGTGCAGTACACCACTGTCCCAGGAAAAGGCAAATGAACGAATGGTATGCCCTTCATCTGTGATGCTAGCACCAATTACCGAAATGTATGGGCCAATCGGAGGACCCCGGCAATGGGATTGGGAACATACAAACCAGGTGGCGGATGTAGTGGTGAGAAGCCCGGAAAAACGAGAAGAAAGAGAAGAGGTGGGGAAGAAAAAATAAGGGACAAAATAAAAAAAGAAAGACGGGATGGAACAAAAAAGAAAAAAACACGCGGCAATGGGGGAAAGCGGGTGCGAGGTAAGGGGCAACGAGGGGAAGCGATAGGTGCCCGGGAGACGACGTGGGGGAGGCTGGGGTGGGGGGTCGGTTCCAAAGGACGGGGCCCCCCCTGGAAGCCCCCCAGCGGCCGGGAAAACCGCGTTGTAGGAGACCAAGGATCGGTGTCCTGGAAGACAGGAGAGGCGCCGGCCGTGGTCCCGCCCACAGGGCGGGGAAGGAACAGACAGGAGACCACTCACGGGCGGGGGGTTATGAGGGGGGGAAAGGCCGGGGGACCCCCCGAATATCCAGGTTCAAGTGCTGCTAAAACAAAGTATAAGGTTGTTGGCGGCGGGATGAGAAGCGCAGGGGGTGGGGGAGCAACGGGGGAGCAGGGAAATGATGCAAGCTCGGGAGGCGTCGGGCCGACCACCCCACCCCACACACACACACATCACACACCCCACCACACACCACACACACAACCTCATTTTTTGCGCTGCCTTGAATACTGAAACAAATTACCCCAACACTTGTGTTCAGCCTGGCCTATTCTTCTTATAACCATCTATTGTTCCATTATGTACAATAGTACCCACCAATCCATGACGGATACATTTACAAGACCCTGAACTAGATGCCTAAAATGAATGGTACGCAAACTCTATAGGGATTATGTCAAAAAAAAAAAAAAAATCACAAAGAGTCTAAAGGGAATTTAGATTCACTCTTGCCCCTTCATATAACAAGCTTTAAAAAATGAAGCGTGTTTCTTTTTTGTTAATCACGTTTTTTTTTTTTTTTTCACTTTTTTTCTTTATTTTTTAAGGGATTCTACAATATAAGAGCATGGTTGTTTTCAGATCACATTGACGTTGCTCAGATTGCCATACAATTAGGTAATTGGTGCTAGCATCCACAGATAAGGGATACCATTCGTCATTTGCTTTTCTGGGACTGTGTTACTTCACTCAGCATGATATCTTCTAGCTCCAACCATTTATCTGCAAAGTTCATGATGTCATCTTTCTTTACCGCTGCATAGAACTCCATTGTGTAGATGTACCACATTTTCTCTATCCATTCATCAGTGGAGGGGCACTTGGGTTGGTTCCAGCTCCTTGCTATTGTGAAGAGAGCTGCAATAAGCATGGCTGTGCATGTATCTCTGCAGTAAGATGAGTCTTGTGGGTACATGCCTAGGAGTGGTATGGCTGGGTCAGGTGGCAAGTTCATTCCAAGTCTTCGAAGGGTTCTCCACACTGATGAAGCATGTTTCTTAAGCTAGTCATCATACATTCTTAATAAGGCCAGTATTTATTATATTTACTCATCATGCTGGGTTAGTTGAAATGAATGGGTGGACTGAAAATATAAATTTGTTTCACTGCATATAATATAATGATAGCCCTAAATTTTATATAACACTTGTTGGTTTGACAACTATATTAGTTTCTTCTCTATTTGGATGGTATTAATTTTACCTTAATTTGTTAAATTCTTAGGGTGAGGACTGTGTTGTTGTTATTGATTGAATCCACTAGAGGTCACTCTTTTCACAGAGACTTTTTTGATGTATGTATGCTAAGCATCAGAATAGATGGTAGCACTGTTTAATGCAGAGATTTTTTTATTAGTGTATTGTATATCATAATAAAACTGCACTATAGTAACCTAATTGTTTTAAAATAGGTATAAATTTAAATCTTTTCAAGGAATTTTATCTTACTGCAATGAATTATAAATTTGTCAAATACATTTTATGTCATATCCTAATACATATTTATAACTTAAAAGCATATATTAAATTCCTAGTTATTTTCTATGTGTTTTATGAAATTCTGATAGCAAGTTGCTAATTATTCTGAACTGCACTTAAAGACCGCATTTGTTAGCTTTAACTCAGGTTTTAGTTGGTTTACTATTATTATTAGCACTGGACCTCCTAATTTATGAAAGCAAAAGTTTCCATTTATATTATTAGTTCCTTTTCATTCCGGTGTTTTACATCCTGAGTTAATTGTTTCTTTAATCACTGATGTTATAGTGCAGGTTTTTTAGCTAAGAAAATGTATTTATAAAGATGAAGAAGCCAGGCGTGGTGGCGCATGCCTTTAATCCTAGCACTTGGGAGGCAGAGGCAGGTGGATCTTTGTGAGTTCAAGGCCAGTCTGGTCTACAGAGTGAGTTCCAGGACAGCTGGGGCTACAGGGAGACCCTGTCTCGAAAAGACCAAAATAAATAAAAAAGAAGCCAGGCGTGGTGGCGCATGCCTTTAATCCTAGCACTTGGGAGGCAGAGGCAGGTGGATCTTTGTGAGTTCAAGGCCAGTCTGGTCTACAGAGTGAGTTCCAGGACAGCTGGGGTTACAGGGAGACCCTGTCTCGAAAAGACCAAAATAAATAAATAAATAAATAAATAAATAAATAAATAAATAAATAAATAAGAAAATTTAAATTATCAGCATAAGACTAGAGAAACTTACACCACCTTGTTACAAAGTCTGCCTGACATAAGAATTCAGACTGATATGAATTCTTTTGTTTGTAAAGATAAAGTTGATAAAGGATTAGATCAAAGTTTTTTAATTAGAAGAAAAGTCAGAGATAGTTTGTCCTGAATTTTTGGCACATCATGATCTTGTATGGGAAACAAAATATTGAATTTGACCCAATTTGTTCATTCATACATTACTGTGAATACTACAATAAATTTATGAGATTCTAAAATGTCAAAACCTAGTAGTAGTTTCCAAATTTATAGTATTACTTTGTGCCACATTAAGTTTACTACTTCATTGATAGATGTATTGATTTATGAACAATTTAGACAGATTTGTTAATTCTAGCTCCATACTTTTTCCAAGGCTTTCAAGTCAGGAAAAGTCATCCATTTTAGAAAAAAAGTATCTAGAATAGATCCTTAAAATCATGAAGAATAACAGTGCTTCCCACAAAATGTCTCTTGATAGTCCACTAAAGACAAAACACTGACCTAGAATGGTTTGGTTCATAATTTATGCAGTATGATGTTTCTCATCATGTGAGTTAAAAATTCACCCAGCTGGTGGCAAGAAACATACCACATACAATTTTGATGCCCAAAACAATGTGCTCAATTATATAGTATATACTTCCATTTACAAAGTGTCTGTGATTAAATGTAGGCTCTGACAGATCTTTCAAGAAGGAAGTTTCTAAAATTATGAGCTAAAATCTAAGAAGGAAGGGCAAATGTTGAAAAGCAGATTGCAGATTTTGTTTTAAATATCAAATTAGGGTGAGTGGTGAATGCTGACAGAGCTAAAAGTTCCATCATGCGGCCTACAGTTGGGGTTTTTAACATGTCAGTTCTCAACAGTAAATAGTATAATCTGAGAGGGGTAGAAGCCAAAAACCTCTGCAGAACAGCTTTTATAACCTCTTCCTGAACAGCCACCTCTCTTGCTCAGTAAGCAGAATAAAAGCTTACTGTGGAAAGGATCTCACAGTATATCAAAGTATATTTGAAAATTCCCACCACAAGGAGGAATTGTAGCCTGATGTTTATATACATATTTCAAATGATGTCCATATATGTGTAAACATATGTACACAGGTTTTTTTGTATATTTTTTGTTTTAGATGTACTTTGCATCTAGAGCCAGGTGTGGTGGCACATACCTGTAATCCCAGCATTTGGAAGGCTGAGGGACGATCAGGACTGCAAGCTCATGTTCAGCGACCTTGTGAGTGTAGGCCAGCCTGAGCTACATAAGACATAAAAATTAGTAAAATTAATCATCTATACCTTAGTGAAAATTTGATTAAAATGCTTATGAATACCATCTTGAAGGTATTCTTAGAATAGGATAATTATTTATTTCTGATTTTTTAATTGCGCTTCCAGAGCTATCTAGAGGGCAATAAATTATGAAAAGAAGGTTCTTAGTATGAAAAGAAATGGCAGTTTTAACAAACAAAAATAATTTTAACTTCATCCAAGAAAGGATAGAAAATAAGACAGTGTAATTGCTTCTCTCATGCTTTGTGAAACAGCACATAACAAAAGCAAACTAAGATTTTATTGGAGTGCTCATCTGGCACCTAAGTAACATGAATCTAGTTAGTTTCCCCATCAGGTACCATTACTCATTTTATAATTAGAGAACAGAAAGGATATTAAGGTCAGTCATGAAATAATATCTAGTAATAACAAGGTTGAGCATAGGTCTCTTTAGTCAGAAAAGGTAAAAAAGGACAGTCACATTTGTAAGTGTATTGAGTTCTCACAAGAGGAACTGAGTGAATGTGACTCCTCCCAACTTCTGACTTTAGAGACAACATGCTGTGGAAAGAGCTTGGACTTTGAATGAGCCCAAGTTTAAATGTTGTTTGTTGTTGCCTGTGTGATCTTAGGAGATCATTTAACCTCTCAAAGCTTCAGTTTCTTCATCTGTAAAAACAGTTGTAAGTTGTGGGAAGATTAAGTGAAATAATGTATAAACCACCTAGGAGACACTTTCAAAAGATGAGAAGTCGGGAGTGGAGAGATGGCTCAACAGTTAAGAGCGCCAACTGCTCTTGCAGAGGACCAGGTTCGATTCCCAGCACCCACATGGTGGCTAAGAACCATCTTTAAGCCGGGCGTGGTGGCGTAAGCCTTTAATCCTAGTACTCCGAGGCAGAGGCAGGCGGATCTCTGTGAGTTCAAGGCCAGCCTGGTCTACGAGTGAGTTCCAGGCCAGCTGGGGCTACAGGGAGACCCTGTCTCAAAAAAAAAAAAAAAAAGGAAGANAAAAAAAAAAAAAAAGAGAGAGAGAAATAGAAAAAAAAAAGCTTAAAAAAAAAAGATGAAAAGTGCTGAAACCTGTGGTGGTTATAGTTGCACAGCAATGAAAATACATTGAACTCCCTCCCCCCAAATCTACCACCTTGTAAACTTAATGTTATACACATTTTACTAGGTTTTTTTCATGTTTTGCTGCTAAAAATTTAACCCAGGGCCTGGCATATGCTAAGCTATATCCTTGTTCCCTTTGCTGACATTTTAAATACCCATTATAATAGTGTTCATTGTCAACTAGGCCTTTGGAAACACTTGTGGGAGATTATCATGATTGTGTTCTGAGGTGGGAAGACCTGCCCAATTGTGAATAGCCCCATTCCCTGCTGGGAGCCTGAACTGTATAAATGGAGAAGACACTGAGCAGCCAAATGCATTCATTGCTCTCTGCTTCTTGACTGCAATTATAATGTGAGCAGCTGTGTGGTACTTCCTCCACTGTAACATCTCCACAGTGATGGACTGTAACCTGGAACTGTGAGCCAGAGTCAACTTTCTCCCTAAATTGATATTTTATCACAGCAATGGGAAATTAAGACACCTATTCAGCATATAGTAGGTGCTTACTATCTGTTAATTTCGTCCTGCCTTCAGAGATTGAATTTGCTTTTAATTCTCAAGAAAATAAGGGCTGGAGATATGGCCTAGCGGTTAAGAGCACCGACCGCTCTTGCAGAGGACCCGGGTTCGATCCCCAGCACCCACATGGCGGCTGAGAGCCATCTGTAACTCCAATTCCAAGAGAACTCCAGTTCCAGGGGAATCCGAGACCCTCTTCTGACCTCCGCAGCATTGCACGACACGGGTGCACAGACCTACATGCAAACAGTACATTCATACACATAAATAAATAAAATAAAATAAAATAAAAAATAAATTAAAAAAGAAATAGAAAAATAAATAAATAAATAAAGGAAAGAAATCAGTCAATACCGTGATGTATACCTTTAGTCCCAGCTGAAAAGGAGCTGAGACAGGTGGGTCAGTTGAGTTCAGGGGTTAAAGACCAGCCTGGCTGGGCATGGTGGCACAGACCTTTAAGCCCAGCACTAGGAGGCAGAGGCAGGAGGATCTCTGAGATTAAGGCCAGTCTGGTATACATAGGAGTTCTAGGCCAAGCACCTGGGGCTACAGGGAGACCCTGTCTCAAAAAGAAAAAACTACCAGCCTAGTCAGTATAGTGAGCTCCCATCTCAATAAATAATATGAAATAAAAATAAAGTTTTTTTCACTGGGGAGTCTGATTGAACTATGTTTAACTATATTCATGTCATAAAATGGTTTTCGTTTAATTATCTTAGTTTAATTATCCCTTGATTCAGCAGCATTTGGACCTCGTTCTTATTTGGACTACTGCTGCTCTCAAGGTTTTAAAATAACAGCTTCCTGTCTGTGACCACAGCTTTTATCTTGTCTACAGTTGTCAGTCTGCTGTGTAACCTCATCTTGACCTCCAGTCTCCCCCAGCTCTCTTCTAGCTTGGTAGACCCTCATTATACTTATTTTCTTAAGCTCCACAGTTAACAGTTACAGCATTCCCCTGGAAGACAATTCCAGATTGTTTTTAAACAATTTTTAAAATTTTTATTTTGTGTATGAATGTTTTGCCTGCATGTATGTTGGTGTAGCCATGTGTGTAGTGCCTGTAGAAGTCTGGAGAGGAGGTCAGAGACCCTGGAACTGCAGTTCCTGGTGATTGTTAGCTACCATGTAGGTGCTGGGAACCCAACCAAGTCCTCTCCAAGAGCAGCAGTGCTCTTAACTATGGAGCCATCTCTCCAGCCCCTGGAGAGTCTTTCTAATTTAACTTTTCTGCCACTTCCACTTCCCAAGGTCCAGTCATCCTTTTTTCTGTATTTGGGTTGCTGAACATTACTTGAGAAAATTTTAGACCATTAACATTTTAGAGAGAATATTTCCTTTAATGTGGTCCTCACACCATCCCTAGGGGAATGTTAACTTCATGGGAAGTGGGAGTGAGAGCTATATCAATTCACACAACGACACTTGGCTTATACAGAGAGGTTTTGTGGTTTTGAAACAGGTCTGGAGCCAGGCATACAGATGGGGTGCATCTGTAATCTTAGCACATGAGAGGCTAAGGCAGAAGAATCATAAGTTCAAGGCCAGTTGGACTACATAATGAGCTCCAGGCCAGCCTGAGATTCAGCAAGATCTTGTCTTTAAAAAGATATTGGGGACTGGAGAGATAGCCTAGCGGTTAAGAGCACCGACTGCTCTTGCAGAGGACCCGGGTTTGATCCCCAGCACTCACATGGCGGCTAAGAACCATCTGTAACTCCAGTTCCAGGAGAACTCCAGTTCCAGGGGAATCCGACACCCTCTTCTGACCTCCGCAGCATTGCACGGGTGCACAGACCTTCATGCAGACAGTACATTCATACACATACAAAAATAAATAAAATTTAAAAAATAAATAAATAAAATAAAAATAAATTTAAAAATATAGATATTGACACCCTCTTCTGACCTCTGTGGGCTTTGGACAACATGGGTACTGTACATATATCCAGGCAATACACTCATACACATAAAATAAAAATAATTATTTTTTTTAAACAGATTTCCGGCTCTGTCTAGAACCAAACCCTATACTATGCATGCATTCCTTTGGCCCTGTTCACAACTATTGTTGTGAACTATTATTGTTCACCCACATTGTCATCATTTGTTTCTTATTGACTAACACATTCAGATCTTTTCTATTCTCCTTAAATATTGAACTCGGCCTCTAACCTGCAGTATCATTTTATTTTTTATTTTATTTTATTTTATTTTGGGTTTTTGAGACAGGGTCTCCCTGTAGTCCAGCTGTCCTGGAACTGGCTATGTAGACCAGGCTGGCCTTGAACTCACAGAGATCCGCCTGCCTCCGCCTCCCAAGTGCTAGGATTAAAGGTGTATGCCACCACAGCTAGTACTAAAGACAGTTCTTAGCTGCCATGTGGGTGCTGGGAATCGAACCCAGGTCCTCTGCAAGAGCAGTTAGTGCTTTTAACCGCTGAGCCAGCTTTCCAGCCCCAGGCTAAGTATCTTTTTTTTTTTTTTTTTTATCTTTTATGTAGGAATGTACTGTCTGCATGCAGGTCTGTGCACCCGTGTCGTGCAATGCCGCGGAGGTCAGAAGAGGGTCTCGGATTCCCCTGGAACTGGAGTTCTCCTGGAATTGGAGTTACAGACGGTTCTTAGCCGCCGTGGGTGCTGGGGATCGAACCCGGGTCCTCTGCAAGAGCAGTCGGTGCTCTTAACCGCTAGGCTATCTCTCCAGTCCCAAGTATCTTAATCTACTGCTTTTCTGACACAGCTGACTAGCACCTCATTCAGTTTTGTTTTCTTCCTATTCACTCATTTCTCTATTCATTGCGAATATGGAACTCTCCTCTTTGTTCCTGATTTCCTTCTCTGCTCCAGGCCTGCCTTTGTGATTTATTCCTAGTCTTCCTCCTTTTACAGTGATTTTTCCCTCTCTACATTAAAAGGGAAAAAAGCAAGCAAACAACATTGGAAAATATCCATTAGATGTACCACCATGATGGTTTTAGTGATTTTAGCAAGAACCATTTAAGGGGAATAGTGAGTATAGATTCCATAGGTGGACTTTGAAGAATGGCCAATAGAGATGGTACAGACTTCCTTAAAGAATGCTGATAGTGGGGACTGGAGAAACGGCTCAGCAGTTAAGAGCACTGATTGCTCTTGCAGAAGACCTGGGTTTAATTCCCAGCGCCTACATGGGGGCTGACAACCAGCCATAACTCCAGTTCCAGGGGACCCAGTACCCTCTTCATCCTCCATGGGCATTGCACAATATGGTTGCATCTACCTACATGCAAACAATACACTTGTATACATAAAATTAAAATAATAAAATATTTAAAAATTAATTTAAAAAAAAGAATGCTTGCAGTGAAAGCATTCTTAATAAATTCCTATCCTGCTGAAGGATAGGAATTTATTAAGAGCTAGGTTAGGCCGGGCATGGTGGCGCACTTAATCCTAGCACTTGGGAGGCAGAGGCAGGTGGATCTTTGTGAGTTCAAGGCCAGCCTGGTCTACAGAGTGAGTTCCAGGACAGCTGGAGCTACAGGGAGACCCTGTCTCAAAAAGACAAAAAAAAGGGCTGGAGAGATGGCCTAGCAAATAAGAGCGCCGACCGCTCTTGCAGAGGACCCGGGTTCGATCCCCAGCACCCACATGGCAGCCGAGAACCGTCTGAAACTCCAATTCCAGGGGAACTCCAGTTCCAGGGGAATCCAACACCCTCTTCTGACCTCCGAGGCATTGCACGACACGGGTGCACAAACCTGCATGCAGACAGTACATTCATACACATACAGAAATAAATAAAATTAAAAAAAAATTTTTTTTAAAGGACAAAAAAAGAGCTAGGTTAGAGCTTCAAATGCCTTTATATGCAGATCGTGTCTATAAGTCCAACTGAAATAATTCCTCCCAAACTTGACTCTGATTTCCTCTAGCAATTCATATGTTTCTCATGGCACTTAACATGTTCTTTTGAATTAGATGATAAATTTATAATTTTTATTACAAAAAGTACTTGACAAAAAGTTTCATAGAAACTTCTGTGGATGTATATGGTATAGATACATGGGTGTGTGAATGTATATGTTGGGTGGTCCTTTTATTGCTCTTGGCCTTATTCCATTGAGACAAGGTCTGCTATCATGCTGCAGGTACAGACATGCCCACAGCCATACCCAGCTTTGTAGATGGATGTGAGGTTTTAAACTCAGGTGTTCGTGATAGCACAAGCACTTTTTTTTTTTTTTTTCGGTCTTTTTGAGACAGGGTCTCCCTTTAGTCCCAGTTGGCCTCGAACTCACAGAGATCCACCTGCCTCTGCCTCCCGAGTGCTGGGATTAAAGGTGTGTACCACCACACCCAGCTACAACAAGCACTTTTACCCACTGAGCCATCCAATCCCTAATATGAAAAATCTTTATGTGGAATAGGAAAAGGATTTCTCTGCTGGACAGCTGTTATTTATGCTCTGTCCCAGGCTTCTAACGTGATGGTGCTGTTACCTCACATTGCCACCATTTCACGCTTGTTCTCTTGCCAAGTACTTGCCTTAACTTCCTGTACTGTGCACCCTCATGTTTCTTTTTGTCTGGTCTATCTGTATACTGTTGAAAAGGTGCAAAAAAAAGAAAAGAAAGAAAAGGTACGTTTTGTTTTTGTTTGGGGCCACTGGGGAGGGAACTCAGTAGTAGAGTATCTGTCTACATGCATGAGGCGACACTGCGTTCGATCTTTAACACTCAAAAAACACTTTTTTAAAGAATGAATATTTTCGGGGGCTGGAGAGATGGCTCAGTGGTTAAGAGCACCGACTGCTCTTGCAGAGGACCCAGGTTCGATTCCCAGCACCCACATGGCGGCTAAGAACCGTCTTTAACTCCAGTTCCAGGGGAATCCGACGCCCTCTTCTGACCTCCGCGGCATTGCACAACACGGGTGCACAGACCTACATGCAGACAGTACACTCATATACATAAAAAGTAATAAATAGAGCCAGGCATGGTGGTGGACGCCTTTAATCCTTTTTTAATTTTTTAATTTTTTTATTTTTTTTTTTTTTTTGGTCTTTTTGAGACAGGGTCTCCCTGTAGATAATAGTTCTGGCAATAGGAGATAAATAATAAGTGATAATTATACCAGTTGTATATAATGATGATCCTGGAATTTAGAAAAGAGTGATTTGCTTTTGCCCAGGTTAAGCCATGGGAACTTTATTGGGTACATGGAATTTGAACTTAGTCCTGAAAAATTTTAGGTAAGAAAAAAACAAATCCAGAATTGTGTGCGTGTGTTGTGAATTACTTTACATTTTTAGTTTCTTCTTAAAGAAGAAAACAAATCTTCATATTAATTATTCCTTCAATTGTATTCTTTGTGGTACAGCTATAAAAAATACTTGAAATGTTAGGCATGTCTGTTGCCTTCAATTCTCTTTTTTATTTTGTCACAGGCCTCCTGATTTTCAGCTGCTAAAGGAAGGACAAAGGTACAGTCGTGCTGGTATCACTTACCTTCTGTGCAGCATCCATGTCCATAGAAACAGTAAGAGTGAACCAGGTGCTGTGAGCCCTTGGACTTCCTGTGCTGTTGGCCATAAGTGTTCTAGCAGCACAAAGAAATATTTGACATGTTCAGCATTTTCTTTTGTGATGGAAAGATGATGTGTTTGATCTGTCTGATTTATTGTACAGCTGTCCTACTGAGGAAGTCTTAATTGAACCTGTTGAAACATGGCACAAACACAGCCTCCATCCTCAGATACTATATGTCTTTGTCAGCTAGATTATGCCCATTACATTTGCTGAAAAGGTTTTATGGTCTTATTTAACAGGATTTCAAGATATTAATGATTAGTTATTTAATAATTTGAAAGAATGTCTAAAGCATTAATATAAATTACACATGATTTTTTTTTTCTAAACCCTTCTCAGTGTTGTTTGCTCAGCTACAACCATCTCTCAGAACACATACTTTACCTGTCAGAATAAATGTTCCTGGTTATTAATCACTGTCCTAGTCACAGGGTTCCCAGCACAAATAAAATATATTTGTTTATTGATGGACATCTTTATGGCTTTAGCTTAGTATAAAAGCATAATTGCTTTAAATTCCAAAAGAATAAAACATATGAAGCCCTTGACAGTTGTATTCTAATTTTTTAAATTATACTTCTTTTTCTTCTTATCAAAAGCCGGAGGTTAGTTCCTAACTAGAAAGCTATGTGCTACTAAGTCATCTTTCCTGCATTCCTATCCTCAACCATGCTGCCAGCTCCTGTGTTTTTCTTATCTCTTTCTTTCACACTTCCCCAAGTGTCTCTTGACCCAGAAACTTTCTCATTGATGGTTTTTGTTTTTGTTTTTTAATTTTATTTATTTCTGTATGTGTGTGAATATACTGTCTGAATGCAGGTTTGTGCACCCATGTCGTGCAATGCTGCGGAGGTCAGAAAAGGGTGTCAGATTCCCCTGGAACTGGAGTTCTCCCAGAATTGGAGTTTCGGACGGTTCTTGGCTGTCATGTGGGTGCTGGGGATCTAACCCAGGTCCTCTGTAAGAGCAGTCAGTGCTTTTAACCGCTAGGCCATCTCTCCAGCCCCTCATCCGATGTTTTAAAGCTCTGGTATGTGTGTTTGAGAGCAGCTGTTCATGTGTGCTTGTCTGTGTCATGATGAACTGGAAAAGCCTCTCTCTTGCCTTCACTCTTTCATAATTTTTTTTTTTTTTTTTGTCTTTTCAAGACAGGGTCTCTCTGTAGTCCCAGCTGCCCTGGAACTCACTCTGTAGACCAGGCTGGCCTTGAACTCACAAAGATCCACCTGCCTCTGCCTCCCGAGTGCTAAGATTAAAGGCGTGTGCCACCACGCCCAGCTTCATAATTCTTTACCTTATTTGAATTTAACATGAAAATTGAAAGACATGAGGACAATTGTCATCATTTTTTTTAATTTATTTATTATTTTTATGTGTATGAGTGTACTGTCTGCATGTAGGTTGGTGCACCCATGTCATGCAATGTCACAGAGGTCAGAAGAGGGCGTCGGATTCCCCTGGAACTGGAGTTAAAGACTGTTCTTAGCCGCCATGTGGGTGCTGGGAATCAAACTCTGGTCTCTGCAAGAGCAGTCGGTACTCTTAACAGCTGAGCCATCTCTGTAGCCCCGACAATTGTCATCTTATACTGTTCACATTCTGTTGTGAACATTTTCCACATTTTTCAGCTTTCAAATTTAAATAGCTTCCTCTGAATAATTTTGCTTTGCCAATTTCATTTTCTGCTATGGCTTCTTGTATTTTTTTATTCTGTGGAATATTCTGTATAATGGTCAAACAGAACTGGAAAATATTTACCCTTCTTTTACTCTTTCAAATATTAATGGAGTTCTTACTTTCCTGAGAACCTGGTATTAAAGTTTTCAAAAGAAAATCTTAAAAAAAAAAAAAAAACATAAAACAATAAGCAAACAAGCAAAAATCAAAATAATCGAGTAGAATAGTATTAAACTTTTTTCTTTTATTGCTGTATTCCTTTAAGAATTATGAAATAGGAATAGGCGAAGGAATAAAGCTGGAAACAGAACTATGTCAGATATGTATTAAATATGGAGAAAGTAAGCCTTCTGAAATTTATGTGTCAGAGACTAAGTGAAGCTGTGTCTAGGGAATAGGAATTTTTATCCTGGAGATTACAAAGTATAAATACATTGGAATGCTTTGTTTTACCATTACAATGATTTTGTTTATCTTTCTTTGTACAGTGGCTATTCAGGAGAAGAAGTACAATTATGCAGTGAAACCATTAAAACATCAGATATTGACAGCTCTGATCCTTTTGAAGCACATCATGAATCTACTTCTCCCAGTACTTGTAGTGATGATACCAGCGATAATGAGCAAGACTTTGTTTCCTCTATTCTACCAGGAAGCAGACCAAATGCAATGGATACAAGACCACAGCTGCACAAAAAAAGCATAATGAAAAAGAAAACTGGTCAAAAAGCTTACTCCAAACACAAACAGCAGGCAGTGGTAGATGTCACGGAACAGTTAGGTCATTGTAGATTAGATAATCAGGAGAAAGCTGCTGCTTGTGAACTTCCACTACAGAAAGTAAATACTCAGATTTCTTCACCTAGCCCTTTGTGTGAAAGATTAAAAGCTCCAGCAAATTCTGAAAATAAATACAATATGTCAGAAATCACTTTTGTAGGCATAAGTAAGAAAAGTGCTGAGCATTTTAAGACCAAATTTGCCAAATCAAACCAAGTTTCTAGGTCAGCCTCTAGCTCAGTGCAGGTGCATCCTGAAGTTGCAAAGGCAACCCTACTTAAAGCTCTAAAAGAGACTTTGATTGAATGGAAGACAGAAGAAACGTTGAGAGTTCTATATGGCCAGGATTATGCTTCTGTGTGCCCGAAACCCTCTTCAGCTTCTGTGGTTAGTGAAGAGTTCGATGAAGATGACATCAGTTATAACCCAGGTAGTCATTTTCCTGCTTTGAGGGAGTCTCAGAACAACCTAGATGAATCTCTACCTTTCAGAGGCTCAGATACAGCCATTAAACCACTGCCAAGTTATGAGAGCTTGAAAAAAGAAACCGAAACATTGAATCTGAGGATCAGGGAGTTTTATAGAGGACAATATGTTTTAAATGAAGAGACCACAAAATCCCGAGACTCAGAAGAGGTATGTGTTCATGATGAGCTTTTCCAGGCTTCTCACTTTTAGAGAACTCAGCAAAGCAAATTTAGGAAATTGTTTTGTTTATTTATGTTTATGCAATAGAATAGGCTTACTATGTGGAGAGTTAATATTTTAACAGGTCATATATGATAAGCATGCCCATTTGAAATGTTACAGATGAGGCTAAGGAGATGGGTCAGTGAGTAGATAAGAAGTGCTGGTTATGTAATCATGAGGGTCAGATCCCAAGCATCCTGACACAGTGATGGGCATGTCCATCTGTTACCCCAGTGGTGGGTAGGGGGATGGGCAGATCCCAGGGGCTTGCCAGCCAGTCTAGAGACAGTAAGCTTCAGGTTCAGTGAGGGACCCTGTCTCAGAAAATAAGGTGGATAGCAGTAGAGGAAGATGTTCAATGTTGACCTGTGACACCCCCCCACAGCACACACATGTACACATATACACATGTACAAATATGCCACACATAAATAAGTATACACAAAAGGCAAATGTTATAGATGACAATAATGTGGTAAAGAGGATTTATTGGGAAATAATGGATAGAGAGAATGGAAGATACTTTTTTTTTAATTTTTATTTATTTCTGTATGTGTATGAATGTACTGTCTGCATGCAGGTTTGTGCACCCATGTTGTGCAATGCCACGGAGGTCAGAAGAAGGTTTCGGATTCTCCTGGAACTGGAGTTCTCCTGGAATTGGAGTTTCAGACGGTTCTCGGCAGCCATGTGGGTGCTGGGGATTGAACCCGGGTCCTCTTTAAGAGCGGTCGGCGCTCTTAACCGCTAGGCCATCTCTCCAGCCCTGGAAAATACTTTTAAATAGACCTAGATTTGAGTATCTGCTGTCATTTACTAGCTTCATGAAGTTAGCTTTTTTAGTTTGCTTATCTATAAATAGGACTATTACTAGCTTCTGTTGTTCAGTTGTCAAGGGTACATGATGTAGAACTAATAGTAAAAAGTCATATATAGAGATTCAGTGTGTGCTGCTGAGATTTAGGAAGGACCCTGTGATATTTGTGTTATCTATTTTTAATTGATATGTACTGCCTGGGAAATTGTGGTCTGTCATGAAAAAGAGTGGATAGTAATCTTATTTTTACCATAAAACTGTTGCCAGAGATCTAAGGAGAAGATGTTGGGAGTGGGAGTGACTAAGATCAGAGTACATTATGTGTATATATGACATCTGAAAGAATTCTCAACTTTTTTTTCTTTAAAAAAATTTGAGTTTTTGTGCATTTCATATAATAGATCTTAATCAAATTTAGACCCCTCCTCCATCTGAATGTCATGGATTCTGTCATATATTAAGTCCTATTCTGTCAAGCATTTGTACCCAGTGTCCCTTGGTACAAGTTCATCCACTGGAGTCTAGTCAGCCTATCTAGACTCATTCCCTTTAAGATCTACTCTCCCTCACCCAGAAGTAATCAGTTACCAATAGTTCAGACAGGGTTGAGGCCTGCTGCCCATTTCCCTTGTTCTGATAGAGTTGGCATGGGCTGTCACCATTGTGGCAAGTTCATATGAGCAAGTTCCCAGTGGCCTGAAAGCCTCTGTTTCCCTATGTTCATGCACCAACCTTGGCTCTTACAATCTTTTCACCCTCTCTTCCACAACAGTCCCTGAGCCGTGGGTGAGTGAGGTTTAATATAGGAGTCCTATCCAGGGACACATACTCTGAAGTCTCTCGTTCTTTAAAATGTACCCCGTTGTGGCCTTCTGTGTGCCTCACACTGTGTAGGAGGACTTTTTACTGGTGATCTTTAATTTTCATTTCAGCTTCGGCTTTCTTCAATATTTCTACCTTTTTTGTGAATTCATTTTTCAAGTCTTGAATTGTTTTTATTTCATTCGCCATATATTTTGATTTTCTTCGGCTTTGGTTATAAGTTATACCTATCCTCTTTGAGTTCTTGGAGCCATTTGTGTATTCTTTAAGTTCATGTTTGATTGTTCTTTTAAATTCTGCATCATGTGGTTCCTCAGGGTGATTCTCATAGTAGTACACTTCTGAAGGATGGGTTCTATAGGGTGGGTTTTGTTGGGGACATATTCTCTTGGTTTTCCATATTATTTGTGTTTTTGTGTTGCCATTTGGGCATATGGATGTCTTCTGTTGGTCGTGTGTCTGATAGGAAATTCTATTCTACCTTTGTTTAATTGAAGTTTGCTTCTATTTGTATTGTTGGTGTGGCTTTGTTGCTTTTTGCTTAGGTATGAAAAGTTAGTTGGTGTGTACTTGAGGTTCTCTTAGGGTAGTAGGCTGGTCTAGACTGAGTAGTAGTCAGGTCTGTGATAGGCAGATCAGGAATAGGGATAAGGACAAGATGGAGGTGGGAACAGCCTATGGAAGATCCAACAAAGGAAACCAAAGAATTGACCTAGTTTAGGTGCAGGGGATCAGGATGCAGTGGGTAGGTCTGGACTAAGAGGGTCATCCACGGGTCTGGGGCAGGAAGAACAGAAATGGGCGAGGGCCCAAAGCCTGAAGGGGGACTGAGTACAAGGACCAAGGGGAGCTGCTCGGGCTGCAGGGGAGTCAAGGCACAGTGGGCAAGATCAGACTTACCAGGGTACTAGGCAGGTCTGAAGCAGACAGATCAAGAGGCCAAAGGCATGCTGGGAGTGGAAACAGCCTGTGGAGGGTCTGTCAATCATAAGTTACAGAACTGAGCTGGTCTGAGTGCCTTTTAAAAAAAAATTTTTTTCTTTTTGGTCTTTTCAAGACACGGTCTCCTTGTAGCCCCAACTGTCGTGGAACTCACTCTGTAGACCAGGCAGGCCTTGAACTCAAAGAGATCCGCCTGCCTCTGCCTCCCAAGTGCTAGGATTAAAGAGTTCCAATCAAATATGGTTGTAAACTTAAAAATGTATGTGGAGATTTGGAAAGAGAGTAGAAGTGGAAGTATAGTAAAACGTTAGGAATTTTTTATATCATTATAGAATTTTTGCCTGGCTTAGCACCAAACTTGAAATCACATTAACTGTTTTATAAACACCATATAAAACTTAAGCTAGGAGAAAGGCTGGTCTCTTAGTGAGCTGTGTAAACCTGTTTTTTTACCATAGTTTTAAAAAGGGGAAATTAATTCCTGAAGTTTTTAACTTTATCTTTGTTGTAGAATATTTTAAAGCTCTTTCATGGAAGTTTAACAGAAATAATAAATGTACAGATTGTTGACTATTAGCATTTGAACACATCCATGTATTCACTACCCATAAATACTTCATTGCCCTGTTAATGTCTGTTCCTGATCATTTGCTCTTTCCAGAATTACTGTTAGTTTAGTACAGATCACTTTTGTCAGATTTGGTATACGATTTATTTTATAGAATATTGTGTTTTTAAGACATTTGTATTGTTGCATAACACAACAGCCATAGTTTATTCTTTCATTACTGAATAATATTCCATTATTTAAATACAGTACTCCCTCCCCCAAATCCCTCAGGGGATATGTTTCATGACCTCCAGTAAATACCTAAAACCATGGATAATTCTAGATTCTAAATTACTGAATTTTCCCCCTGAGTATGCATACTTATGATAAAGGTTAATTTAGCAGTAGGACATTAACAATAACTAATAAAATAAAATACTTCAAACAACACACTGTAACAGAAGTTATGTAGACATACTCTCAAGTGTTAGTGTACTGCACTCACCTTGTGATGAAAGAAGACTATACAATGCCTTTGTGAAGGAGACAAAGAAGGTGAAGAATGATGTAGGCATTGGAATCTAGTATTGTGCAACTGTTGACCTGTGTATGTCAAGAGAATCTCTTCTTTGGGTGATCCTGGATCATCAAGCTGTGCTGATGTCAGTGATTGGACACTGGAAAGAGAAAATACCAGGGTTCTCTAATAATTTAAGACATTCTTTTAGCGAAACCTCTAGAAAAACATTGTAATAACTTCTCTCTTTGGCTCATTCAGTGTGTTGCTGCAGAGCTTACAGTCCTTTGGTGATTGTAGAGGTGACCTTCATGCTGCATTCCATCCAAGGACTATATTCCATATTTTTACCCTTTCATCTCTGTGCAGTATAAAACATTTGAGCAAACTTCAGTAATGTCCATGCTGCTGACTCTGCTTTGGTTTCTTTTTTTTTTTTTCCTCTCTTTTTCGAGACAGGGTCTCCCTGTAGCCTCAGCTGTCCTGGAACTCACTCTGTAGACCAGGCTGGCCTTGAACTCACAAAGATCCGCCAGCCTCTGCCTCCCGAGTGCTAGGATTAAAGGCGTGCGCCACCTCTCCCGGCTGCTTTGGTTTCTTGATCCTCTTGTTCCTCTATAGATGAGTCAGCAAAACAGGTTCTTCCTCTTTTTCATTGTTAGCCACTCCTCTTTTTTTTTTTTTTTAGACAGGGTCTCCCTGTAAGCCCTTGCTGGTCTGGAATTCACTATATAGACCAGGCTGGTCTCGATCTCACAGATCTTCTGTTGGAACTAAGGAATGTAAGCCACCATGCCCAGCTTCTCTAGCTACTTTTAAGATTGCTCGCTCTGTCTGTCTGTCTGTCTGTCTTTATTTACTATCAGTTTTGCAGTGCTTTGCCTGCATGTGATGTTTGTTTATTTATGTGACTATTCTAACACTTGAATCTATAACTTGTTTTTTTTTCCCATCAGTCTTAAGTATTCTCAATTCTTACCTCCTCTTAAGTAAGACATTGCTCCTGCCCTGCAGTTCCTCTCTACTCCAGTGCTCTGATTACAGGTGTATTAGATTTCTCACTGCATCATCCTCTTTCATACTCTATGCTTTGCTTGTCGAGGGGAGGATGATGGCTTCATCCTGGATATTTTTCTCAATATTCTCTCTTTAGTCATAAATACTGTGCTGTTAAATCCACCTTTCGTATGCCTTTTTCAAGGGAAACAAAGAGAGTATCTATTCCTAGGCAGAGAACCACCAGACTAAAGAAAAGATTCTAAATCCAGCTGAAACTAATGAGTTTATTATTTATTATTAGATGCATGGGTGGCCAGGCAGCACCATCAGCAGGAAGTCCAACTCCAGCATCAGGTGATGACTCCTGAAGCTGCATTGCCAGAGTCCCAACCCTCAGACAGCTTTCCACCTCTTACAGTCTAGCTCATGCACCCAAGACCACATCCAGCTGGGAGGCAAGAGTGGAATGGTGGCTAGAATCTCTGGTGAAAGCCTGGGGACCTTCTGTGAAGGAATGTTAACAGCCCCCTTACCATTACCATAGACCCAGCTGTCACTGTTTTGCATATTTCATTGCCATGACTGCTAGCCCTATGGTATTGTCCCTCACAATGGCCACTGATCATGTCACTGACAGGAGCGTTCTCCTGCACCACTACCCATGCAGTACTTACTCGTATATACTCTATCATTTCATTGTGGTTCTATATACAGGTTTTCAGCTGTCTTCTGAAATTTTTAGCCTTTTCATTTTTTACTGAAAATGTTAAATGTAGTTACATAGCATATTATACAAGATATCTATTCTAGTTTCTTTTCTGTTGCTGTAACAAACACCATGACCAAAAGCAACTTAGGGAAGGAAAGAGTTTATTTCATCTTATACTTCCTGGTTGTAGGCCATCATTGAGGGAAGTCAAGGCAAGAACTCCAGGTAGGAATCTGAAGCAGATACCATTGAGGAACACTGCTTGCTACCGTACTCTCTGCTCACTTAGTGACTCCTGTTCTGCTAGCTTTCTTATGTAGCCAGGCTCATCTGCCTAGGGGTGGTACTGTGCACAGTAGGCTCACCTGCCTAGGGGTGCTGCTGTGCACAGTAGGCTGTGCCCTCCTATAGCAGTCAATCAAGACAATACCTCACTGACATGGCCACTTTTATGGATTAATGTTCCCAGTTTTGATTATATTGTCTTAGTTTATTAGGTGCCAAATATATTGCATATTAAAATTGCAAGCTGAGAGCTGGAGAGTTGCCTCAGCGGTTAAGAGCACCAACTGCTCTTGCTGAGGACTCAGGTTCGAGTCCCAGCACCCACATGGCCTCTAAGAACAGTCTTTAAGTCCAGTTCCAGGGGAATACGACACCCTCTTCTGACCTCTGCAGCATTGCCTGATATGGGTGCATCTACCTACATGCAGACAGTACACTCATACACATAAAATTTTAAAACATTTTTTAAAAATTTTTTTAATTGCAAGCTGAGCTTAGTGATGCATGTTTTTAATCCCAGTACTTGGAAGGGTAAGGAATGAAGATTGTGAGTTGAAGTCTACTTAGGAGACTGTTTCAGAAAAAAAANATTTGCAGTGCCATTGTACAGCATCTGAGGGGTTTGCGTACAACTCTTCTAAAATATTTTCCTATGACAAATGACAGTAATGCTTGGGTTAGAAATCCATTTACAGTATCTGTTAAACCAGCCTCATTGGTAGCACGGGACTATGAAAGCCTGATTGATTTAACATCTGATTCCCAAGTGAAACAGAATTTCAGTGAACTTTCATTAAATGACTTTTGGAGTGGTCTAATTCAAGAATACCCAAGCATTGCAAGGCATGCAGTTCATGTACTTCTTCCTTTCACTACAATGCACCTGTGTGAAACAGGGTTTTCCTATTATGCTGCAACAAAAACTAAATACAGGAGAAGACTTGACGCTGCGCCTCATATGCGGATCCGACTTAGCAACATTACACCTAATATTAAATGAATATGTGATAAAAAGACACAAAAACACTGTTCTCATTAAAATGGAAGGGTTTTGCATGTCTCTTGGTAACTGTAAGATGAAAATAAAAGATTAGTACTGGGATTTTAAGAAACTAAAAAAAAAAATTTTTTAATTAAAAAATTTAAACATGTTATTGTTGACCATTTCTTTTCGTTGTAAATTTCATAGTCATAACTGAGAAATGATGATCCATAAAATAAAGTTCCAGTTCTTTAATACAGCGTTTTAGAATCTAGTCCCTCCCTGCTTTTCTGGCTATGCTTCCTCTGCGACCCTCCGGCTGTCTGAAACATCACACTGTTGTGTGCTTTCCGGTCTCAAAGCTAGCTCATCCTCATTTTGCTTTCTGGTGACTCCTGATTGCTTTTCTACTTGGACTCAATTTATAATGATGTCTTTCTTTTTCTGTATCTTTCCATTTTTACATACATGCATACATGGTTGCGTGTGTTGTGTTTCAATTCAATTGAATGATTTTCTTTCAGATGTTAAGACTGAGGATTTTATTCAGCTCTCTATTTCCATTATCTGGCAGAAGACATTACTAAATCTCAGTAAGGCGGGGATGGGGAACAGTTGGAGATGATAAAGGTGAATCGACAAAAAAAGGAAATAAAAGTTCCCTACTTCACTTACTGACATGTTGGCATGCATACACCATCTACAGTTTGGGTTTATTTGAGCTCAGCTATTCTATTGGCTAGAATTCAGTGTGACCCTTCTGCAGAAGGAGACTTCTGTAAAGTACTTGAAGATGACAATTTAAATTCCTCTATTCTTGGAGTGCTATAAAAGATACCCGATTGGCTTTAATCTCATTTATTGAAACTAATCTCCCATTTCAGGGGAGAAGGATATCATTAGGGCAAACTATAATAGTATAATGATTTGAGTTTAAGTGCCTATTTTATTTAACCAGCTATTTGACTACAGCCTTCTGAACTTTCTTAAAGTTCAATTTCTTCATTTGTAAAAATTATTTGATGGGTTATTTTGAAGGTTAAGTAAGAATATATAAAAACTTTGATCCAGCTGGGCGTGGTGGCCTGCCTTTGATCACAGCCCTCGAGAAGTGGATCTCTTGTGAGTTTAAGGCCAGCCTGGTCTACATAGTGAGTTCCAGGCCAGCTGGGGCTACAGGGAGGGCCTGTCTCAGAAGGACCAAAAAAAAAAAAATTGCTATTCTGGTTTCTCTGTTTAAATTTTTAAAAAACAACAAAGAAAGCAGTTTGCAAATCTTTCTTCCAAAGGTATAAGTTCTAGCTCGAATTTCTACCTTCATTTCCTTTTTCTAGCAAAAAAAAACCAAAAACATGGAAGTGTGTCGGTCACTGTTTAAGGAGTTATAAATACTGAGAAGTCTTAGTTTTGGAGCATTTTGAGAACAAGAAAAATATTCTCTGGAAGCCATAATATTTTGAGCAGCTAAGATATAAAGCATTACTAGTGCCAGAATGGAAGGTGTAACAATTTGAAAATACATATTTCTAATGATTTGGTCCTGTCTAAAAAACTGAATCAGGAGGAAGATCTACTCTTTTTTTTGGGTGGGGGGCGGTCTTTTTGAGGCAGGGTCTCTCTGTAGCCCCAGCTGGCCTGGAACTCGCTCTGTAGACCAGGCTGGCCTTGAACTCACAGAGATCTGCCTTGCACTGCCCGAGGAAGAACTACTCTTAATTTTCACATTTTTTAATAAATGTTTAAATTAATAGTTATTGAATGTATACCTTATGTTAGGCTCTGTGTGTTTCTTTAATTTTGCCCTTCATGTACGCATTTATGTGTATGTGCAGAAGTATGTGTGCTGTTGGTGTGTGTGCAGGTACATATGTGCATGGCCATGGAGGACATACATAACTTCAAATGCTGTTCCTCGGGTGTCATCTGCCTTGTTTCTTGAGCCAGAGTCTCTTATTGAGACTTAGGGCTTGCCAGTTAGGCTAGGCTGGCTAGCCAGTGAGCCCCAAGGGTCCCCAACTTCTCCTCTAGTTTTTTTATGTGGGTTCTGCGATTGAACTCAGGTCCTAATGTTTACATGGCAAGCACATTACTGACTGAGCATCTCTCCAGCCCTGTTATTTTGCCTTTCATCTGATCTTTATACTTGTATATTATATTTGTGAAATAATCTAGTTTAGAAAACTATATAAATCACCACCTATTTGATTCATAAATATCAGACGTGAGTTCAGTACTATAGGTTTTGAATGATGGGATGGATTTCCATACAGGTAGACAGTTAAAAAAGATAAAGATTTAAGTGGAAGTAGCTTCCTAGATTTTTTTTTTTTTTTTAGCTTCAGAAACTATCCAATTTTAAATTTGAGACCATGATATGGTGGCACATGCCTTTAATCCCAGCACTCAGGAGGCAAAGGCAGGCGGATCTCTGTGAGTTCAAAGCCAGCCTGGTCTACATAGAGAGTTCCAAGACAGCTGAGGCTGCAAAGGAGACCCTGCCTCAAAAAAAAAAAAATCTTTTTGAGACCATATAGACATCACTAAAGTAGTCTGCTCCTTTTGAGTTTTGGCAGAAGCAGAAGATCCAAGGGTCCTTGGGGAAGGACCATAGTGTTGATACTGGAACAAGAACTGAATTCAAGAAAGGATGGAATAGCTCAAAGCAAAGGGAACAAAAAGAGCTGTGAAAACAGAACAAATTGCAGTGGTGTGGAGGTTCTGTTCCTATTGATTTGCTTATGAAAGCAATTGGGCCTTTTTTCTTTACAAAAGTAAAATCCAAAAACCATCTGAAACTCCAATTCCAGGAGAACTCCAGTTCCAGGGGAATCCTACACCCTCTTCTGACCTCCGCGGCGTTGCACAACACGGGTGCACAAACCTGCATGCAGACAATACATTCATACACATATAGAAATAAATAAAATAAAATTTAAAAAAAAATTTATTTTAAATAAAAAAAAAAAGTAAAATCTGGACTGGAAGTGCAGCTCGATGATAGAGTGCTTGCCTGCCATGAGCGAGGCCCTGGGTTCTGTTCTAAATTGCAAACAAAAAATGTTTTTTTTTGTTTGTTTTTGTTTTTGTCTTTTTGAGACAGGGTCTCCCTGTAGCTCTGGCTG
>VZQC01008327.1:441876-452937 GCA_009823505.1 Rhizomys pruinosus | reverse complement strand
GACCAGGCTGGCGTTGAACTCACAAAGATCCACCTGCCTCTGCCTCCCAAGTGCTAGGACTAAAGGCGTGCGCCACCACGCCTGGCTCTATATTTGATTTTTTTTTTTTTTAATTAACTTGCAAACATATCACAGCTAGTTTAAGAAGGCCAAACACTTGCCCAGCCCCAAACTCCACACATCTCAGTCAACGTGTGAGCACACTCTTCCAGGGCCGTTCTGGAGCACTGGAGCTGCTAATAACCAGGTTTACTTGAGGTTCACACTACCACTATCAATTACATTTTTACACTAAATAAAGTTGGTCATTGGAGCCGATTTTCCAATTCTTCAGTTTGAACTTCTTGATTAGAGATGGCCTCCTCCATTTGCATGTCTGCATTGCTTCGGCACCTCACTGAAACCCTCACAGAGCTTGATGTCACTCTGCTTCTGGGCGCACTCCAGAAACTGTCTGACCTGGAAAAGGCAAGGGCCACCAGGCTGCTGCTCAGTCAGCTGGGCTCCCTGAGGCTCCTGGTAAGTGATGCCAGGCTTTGCAGGCTCAGCATTACCACCTCCACTGAAGCCTCCAGTGATGGCGTGCCCCAGTGTGTGCCCCACTGCAGAGCCCACAGCCACACCTGCTGCAGTGCTCGCTATATTGGTCATTAGGCCTAGCTGCCGAGAAGGAAACATAGGTGAGCCAACTGCAGATGGTGCAGCTGGAGGTGCAGCTGGAGGTGCAGCTGCCCGAGGTGCTGCTGCTGGAGGTGCTGCCCTGGAAATCGATCCTAGCCAAGGACCCATGCTGGCTGGAGGGGGCACCTGAGAAGTGCGGCTATGGCTTCCACGCGGCATCCTAACAGCAGGTGGACCCAACGTCTAGAAAAGCGAAACTGCTCTATATTTGATTTTAATAGTGGCACCATGGGGCACAGAAGTACTGAGCCTTAGCTAGTACTTTTATGCACCATTTGACTTCTCTAACTTTGGATGTAATAATGCAGGGAACTTTTTCTCAGGGGTCAGTGGCTCATTAGAAAGTAGTAACTCCCCCCCCCAAAAAAAAATGACAGCTGGGGCTACAGAGAGACCCTATCTTGAAAAGACAAACAAAAAAAAAAAGAAAGTAGTAACTTGGAGATGGAGAGATGGCTCAGCGGTTAAGAGCACTGACTGCTCTTACAGAGGATTTGGATTCAATTCCCAGCACCCACATAGTGGCTAAGAACTGTCTTTAACTCCAGTTCCAGGGGAATCCAACAGCCTCTTCTGACCTCTGCAGCATTACACGACATGGGTGCACCTATGTACATGCAGACGATACACTCATACACATAAAAAAAAGTAGTAACTTAATAGGATTCAATTTTATACTTTTATGTGTAGTCTTTTTTTTATTTTTTTTATTTTATTTTATTTCTGTATGTGTATGAATGTACTGTCTGCATGCAAATCTGTGCACCCGTGTCATGCAATGCTGCGGAGGTCAGAAGAGGGCGTCGGATTCCCCTGGAACTGGAGTTCTCCTGGAATCGGAGTTTCAGACGGTTCTCAGCCACCATGTGGGTGCTGGGGATCGAACCCTGGTCCTCTGTAAGAGCGGTCGGCGCTCTTAACCACTAGGCCATCTCTCCAGCCCCTCATGTGTAGTCTTAACATTATAAGAATAGACATTATCTCTTGTCATCCATTGATCTTATTGTGCCCTGACCCCCCCCCCAAGCTAGATCTAACTTCCTTTCCATAGTCATTGATCCTTTTGATCCCTAGACAACTTAAATTATTTCTAGATTAAGTCTTTTTGACTTCTTTTAAAGTCTTGGTCCCTATACATGCCACATTGCAAGGTTTTTGCTTTTGAAGTCTGTTCATAATTCTACTTCTTGCCACAGGCCACCTTAGCAGTTCCTGTCCATTCTGTATCTTCAGATTCCAAGTGAAACTTCTTATCCCATCATTAGCAAAGAAGACTTCTATCTCTTCCCATGTGTTACTTCTTTTTGCAGACAGTCCCCTTTAGCTTTTCATATTACCCCCACAGAACTTGTTGATCAGCTGATAACCCCTTTCGTTCACAACTTCATTTTGTTATTACCCTCTTAAAATAAATATCACTGTGTGTATTAGTGTATAATTTAAATATGTCTTATGCTAAAACTAATCCCACTTTGTAAAGTAGAATTATTTTTTATATTTCCATCCCTCTTTCCTCCCACATACAGTTAAAATATTTTTTAAAGAAGATAGCAATGCCATTGAGGAAAGAAAAAGCAGGTGTGAGAGCCAGGATTGAGTAAAGAGTCTAACAGTGAAAAGTACAGAGACCTCAGACCACCAGAGAGATGGAGGAAAGGGGGACCACATCCATTGGTGGAGCACTAGCCTTTCTTTCTGGTGTTTTAGTTTATTGCCACTAAACTGAGTATAGGGACATAAGAGTCTCTCTTCTGCTCTCTCTTCAGAAAGCCTTCACATCTATTTTCAGATTTCCAGGGCAAGTTAGTTATAACTTATAGGCATTTCCAGAATTCATATTTGAAAACAAACTTCTCATAAGCCTGCATATCTAAGCAAAGATTATGAATGGCTCTTGTCACTAAAGAATAAAGTATGAGATAGTATGTCAGGCTGGGAGGGTGGCTCAGCAGGTAGAGGTGCTTGGGTACAGTCCTAAATTAGATTCTTGAATCCCACAAGATGACAGAGAGAACTGACTTCTGAGAGTTGTCCTGTGACCCTCACATGCATGCTGTGGCATGTACACACTGGTATTCATGTACACAAAACATTTTTTAAAAAGATAGTATGTCCAATTATATAATAAGATTGTTCTAGTTTGCTTCTCCATTGTTGTGACAATACACTGTAACCAATACCAACTTGGGGAGTAAAGGCTTTATTCATCTTAAATCTATCTCCCAGGTCACGGTTCATCATTTAGGGAATCCAAGGAAGGAACTCAGGGAAGGAACCTGGAGGCAGGACCTGAAGCACAGGCCATGGAGGAACACAGCTTCTTGGCTTGCTTCCCTGGCCCATGCTCAGCCTGCTTTCTTATACAATAGAGAGCAACCTGCCCAGGGGTGGCACTGCCCACAGTGGGCTGGGCCCTCCCATATCATTCAACAGTCAAGAAGATGCCCACAGACATGGCCATAGGCCAGTCCATAGAGGAAATTCCCCAGCTGAGGCTTCCTCAACCCAGGTGTGTCAAGTTGACACTAAAGCTATCCAGCACAGAGATGTTTATGAGTCTGTATAATGAGTACTATTGTAACAATATAGTAGTATTCTTTGTATATAAATATTAAAAAGTTTTATTACTAACATTCATTCAATACATGAAAGAAATCTGTTTTCAAAATTCTCCATGCAGATCACTCAGGAAAGGTGATATAGATATTGATATGTAGAGACAGTATTTGTATGTATATGTACATATTAGTATGCATATATAATTTATATTAGTATGTTTCTGCTGGACTCTTATTAGAAATTGTGGGGATAGGAGCTGGAGAGATGGCTCAGTGGTTAAAGGCACTGGCTGCTCTTGAAGAAGACAAGGTTTAGTTCCCAGCACCCACATAGCTACTAACAACCATCTGTAACTCCAGTTCTAGGAGATCCAATGCCTTCTTCTGGCATTGCACAACATGAGCGCACTTACATACATGCAGGCAGCATGAGCGCACTTACATACATGCAGGCAGCATGAGCGCACTTACATACATGCAGGCAGCATGAGCGCACTTACATACATGCAGGCAAAATACTCCCACCCATAAGATAAATAAATTACTTTTTTTTTTTTTACTTTTTTTTTTTTAATTTTTTTTTTTTTTTTTTTTTATTTCGGTATGTGTATCAATGTACTGTCTGCGTGTAGGTTTTTGCATCACGCACGTGTTGTGCATGCCAGCGGGACAGAATAGAGGGCGTCAGATTCCCCTGGAACTGGAGTTCTCCTGGAATTGGACTTCAAGTTCTTCACCAGGCCATGTGGGTGCTGGGGATAGAACCGGGTCCTCTGCAAGAGCCGGTTGGTGCTCTTAACCGCTGGTCATCTCTCTAGCCCAATAATATAACTTTTTTTAAAAACAGAGACTGAGCCAGGTGTGGTGGCACACACCCTTAATCCTAGCACTTGGGAAGCAGAGGCAGACAGCTCTGTGAGTTCAAGGCCAGCCTGGTCTACATAAGCGAGTTATGGACAAGCCAGAGCTTATAGGGAGACCCTGTCTGAAAAAAAAAAAAAACCATGGAGACTGGGGTGGGAATCAGCCTTGTTACCAAAACATGCTGGTCAAGTGAAAAAGGAAATGCCGGGTCTTGGATTTTCTCATTAGTGTTCTAAAAGGTAAGGTGTTTTTCTTTTTGTTTTGTTTTGTTTTTTTTTCTGTATGTGTATGAATGACTGTCTGCATGTAGGGTGTGCACCATGTTGTGCAATGCCGCAGAGGTCGAAGAGGGTTGTCGATTCCCCCTGGAGCTGGAGTTCTCCTGGAATTGGAGTTTTTTCCTCTTCCTATACTATTGGGTGGGAATCAACCCGGTCCTTGTAAGAGCGGTCAGCGCTCTTAACTGCTAGGCCATCTCTCCAGCCCCCAAGGTAAGGTGTTTCTATAGAAAGTTATCTTTTCCTGGTGACTCTTTTGTATTTTCATGGATGTAGTAACACTGAGGAAAATTTTGGACCATGCATTTAATATATCAATGTAAAGTAATTCCATTTTTCAATCAATATAATCTCAGGAAGAAACTAAATCAAATTGAACTGGCATAGTTGATCATCATGCTTATTCTTACTTTAGGGTTGTTACTAATTAATTCTAGGGCACTTAAATGACCATTTGATCACAACATTTGTTAAGTTTATATTTTCAGACCCTAACTTACTAGTAGTATGTAGACATTCTTAAAGCAGGGTTTAAGCAGTATACATTTATTTCACAAATAGAAATTAACATCCCAGCCAGGCATGGTGGTGCATGCCTTTAATCCCAGCACTCTGGCGGTAAAGGCAGGTGGACCTCTGTGAGTTCAAGGCCAGCCTGGTCTACATATGAGCTCCTGGCCAGCTGGACTAAAGGGAGACCCTGTCTCAAAAGACACAAAAAAAAAAAAAAAGAAAAAAAAAAAGGAATTAAACTATCCCTTTCATCTTTTCGTTTTTACTTGCTAAATGTTAGATTTTCAGGAACTGATTACATTTAGAAAAACATTTATAATAGTAACAATTGAGTTGACCCTTTTTTTGTAAGAACTGATTTAAAATATGGGCTGGAGAGATAGCCTAGCGGTTAAGAGCACCAACTGCTCTTGCAGAGGACCCGGGTTCAATCCCCAGCACCCACATGGCGGCTGAGAACCGTCTTTAACTCCAGTTCCAGGGGACTCCGATGCCCTCTTCTGACCTCCTGGGCATTGGATGACATGGGTGCACAAACCTACATGCAGACAGTACATTCATACACATACAAGAATAAATAAAATTTTTTTAAAAGATGCAGTAAAGTAACCAATTGTTGTTGCTATTTATTGCCTAAGCCCTTAGTTACAGTTTTGTGTAGTTGAACCTTACAATCTTGATTTTTGTATCAAATTATGTCCTGTGAAAAGTTCTGAGTTGAAATAATGTAAGCTCGAATCTGATTTTCCCAAGTAAACTTATTCTAGTAAGACATCAGGTTCTCTGGATAGTATTTGATGCATCACTTTTAATGAAAATGTGTATAATTATGTAAGTTACCATCTGCATTTTAGAACCCATGTATTCTACTATGTAAAATGTGTTAACATTTTAAATGTAAAGTATTTCTGTATGAAATTAGAAAACACTTAACTGCATCAAAGTGCATCTGTGACCCCGCATCACACTTACTTTATTAATCTTTCCTTTTCTTATTCTTAATAATCCCCTTCTTACCAACAACAGAGGAATGGGAATGGAGAATCCCCTTTTAGCATGGCCACAGCATTTGGAGTAGTTTCTTTGAGAAGATACTTATATGCATAGGACATCTCCCTTAGCTCTGTCACATCCCTCCTTTCCCTGGTCCTTTTTGCCTCTGTCCTCTTGGATATTAGTCGTTATATTTTAGCTTATTACCCGACATAGGACTCTGCCAGTGCTGGCGAGAAGTCTAATGGAAGATCCTAACCAAACCTGGCAGCCAAAGATGGCTTCATCAGAAAGCAGATTAACTGGCCTGAGTTCCTTATCTGTGACCCATGTGCCAAAATGATGACTGGGTTTCCTCACAAGTACTTATACTGAAAACATAACTTTTCCTCCATGTTTAATCTAGAACTTTTTTTTTTTTTTTTGTCTTGGTCTCCCTGTAGCCCCAGCTGCCCTGGAATTCACTCTGTAGACCAGGCTGGCCTTGAACTCACAAAGATCCGCCTGCCTCTGCCTCCCAAGTGCTAGGATTAAAGGCATGCGCCACCACACCAGGCTGTTTAATCTAGAACTTTTACACGTAAGTCACTAATTTGTATTCTGGTGATCTATAGTTAATTGTAGCATAGAAGTCAGATGTCTTGTAATAGGTGACCAAGGAGAAAGATGTATGCCATGCTCTGTGGGAATTATTTGGCTAAAAATGAAGGAGGTGAATATTTGTATGACTCAGAGATGGAGGAGGGGCCTGTTCTGTCCGACATTGATGCTTTCTAATGGAAAGCTTTCAGGGCCATCCCCAAAAGTGTCTGCTTTCATTTTATTTATCTGAACTGGCCATTTCCAGTGAACTGTGGCCTGTTTTGTAGTCAGAGACCATGCAATAGTTTATTCCCTCTAAAAGCTTTGAGTATTTCCATCGTTCAGGGAGTAGCATGTAAGTCCTGGGAAATTGTATTTAAACAAGCTCAACTTGACCATAATGACTAAACAAAAGCCATCGTGACACTGGCAGCCACTTTAGGTAACCATCATACGGAAAGGTGCTCTGGAGAGTCACTTCCCTAGGGCTACCATGCGTGAGTGGAACGATGTGACCAAGGCTTTTCATCCTCAACTAACTATTTTAAAGCCTACCCATCACTTAGTTTTCACATAAAAATCTATGCATGCACCATGAAAAACAGAGATGGTTCCTTAGTAATATGTTAGTTCTTAGTATTCCTAAATTCCAGCTTGCTTTTCCAAATTTAGTTTGGCATTGAGACCATATTAGAAGACTGATGAAAATATGTTTATGTCCCTGTAATTTGGATTTTTTTATATTTTACTGACTTTGTTGAAACAAAAGTCATACAACATGAAATTCCCACTTTAATGTATACACTGGTTTTTAGTCTAGTCACTATATTGTCAGTATTCCCTAATAACAGATTTTTGTCACCCGAAATAGATACCTCATATTACCTCAGCCTCAATTTCCCCTTCTTTTTTTTTAATTTATTTTCTATGTGTATGAATGTACTGTCTACATGTAGGTCCATGCACCCGTGTCATGCAGTGCCGCAGAGGTCAGAAGAGGGTGGCGGATTCCCCTGGAACTGGAGTTCTCCTGGAATTGGAGTTACAGACGGCTCTCAGCCGCCATGTGGGTGCTGGGGATCGAACCCCGGTCCTCTGCAAGAGCAGTCAGTGCTCTTAACCTCTAGGCCATCTCTCCAGCCCCTCAATTTCCCCTTCTATCCTCTGACAACTACTTCTATTCCCTGTAGATTTTCTTATTTTGAATATTTCCTATCAGTGAAATCATGTACGACATGGCCCTTTGTGTCTGGCTCCTTTCACTTAACATGTTTTCAAAGTCTTTGTATGTATTACAGCATGTAGCCGTGCTTTGGTTCTGAACAGTAGCCTGAATTCAGAGGACACTCATTCACCCAGACGTCTTTTGGAACTGTACTCCTTAGCCAGGCCACACTCAAATTTGTCTTCAAAACAGTTTATCCAGCTGGGTGTGGTGGCTCACACCTTTAATCCTAGCACTTGGGAAGCAGAGGCAGGAGGATCTTTGTGAGTTCAAGGCCAGCCTGGTCTACAGAGTGAGTTCTAGGACAGCTGGGGCTACAGAGAGACCCTGTCTTGAAAAGACAAAAAAAAAAATATGGTTTCTCCAGTTTCATTGGGGAAGTACAGGTTTGGCTTCACCCAATGTTAACAGACCATCGGCCTTTTCATCCCTAGTTCTAGAATATCGCATTCATACAATGTCAGTAATCTTTCCAAGTCTCCACTGTGTGCAATGGAGATAGGTGCAGTTCCTTTCAGTGCTTTGATATGTTATTCTCAAGCATACCCACATTCATTCATTATCTTTTTTGGTAGAGTACCAAATGGAAATTTCCAAGGAAACGAGATCAGGTCCCCAGGTCACAAGACATAGGAGTTCATGGTTTTGCTGGGGTTGATTAAAAGTCATTAGTCCCACAAGGCCAGGTGAGGTGATGTGCACCTTTTTTTTTTTTTTGTATGTTTATGAATGTACTGTCTGCATGTAGGTTTGTGCACCCGTGTCGTGCAAATGCCAGAGGTCAGAGAGGGTGTTGGATTCCCTGAACTGGAGTTCTCCTGGAATTGGAGTTACAGACGGTTCTCAGCCGCCATGTGGGTGCTGGGGATCGAACCCAGGTCCTCTGCAAGAGCACTCGGCACTCTTAACCGCTAGGCCATCTCTCCAGCCCCGGTGGTGTGCACCTTTAATTGCAACACTCAGGAGGACGAGAAGAAGCAAAGATATCTCTGTAAAATCAAGGCCAGTCTGGTCTACCTAGCGAGTTCCAGGTCAGGCTGGAACTACATGGTGACCCCGGAGACTCTGTCTCATAAAGACCAAAAAAAAAAAAAAAAAGCATTAGCCAGATGGCCATCTAAAGGTCATTCCTTACAGTTCCAGAAACACAGCAATGGAAAACAAGGGGTTTTTTGGAGTTAATTTTTAGCTCTTTTTTTTAAGTTAATTTTTATTGAGCACATTTCATACAACATTTCTTAATCAAATTTAGATTCATTCCCCTATCCATGGCCACCCCTTGCGCCCCCCGAGAGAGCTCATAGATTCTGTCATACATGTTAAGTCCTGTCTCGCATCCTTTTTTTTTTTTAATTTTATTTATTTTTTATGTGTATGAATGTACTGTCTGCATGTAGGTTTGTGTACCTGTGTCATGCAATGCCGTGGAGGTCAGAAGAGGGCGTCGGATTCCCCTGGAACTGGAGTTAAAGACGGTTTTCAGCCGCCATGTGGGCACTGGGGATCGAACCCAGGTCCTCTGCAAGAGCAGTCAGCGCTCTTAACCACTAGGCCATCTCTCCAGCCCTTCTCTCTTTCTTTGTTCCCTTTAGTTTTATATTATCCTATATATATATATATACACACTCCACACAAATCAAAATTACACAGTCTGAAAATAAACTATAGGTTAATTCTAAAATAATTTAGGAATTCACTTTTTTTTGTCTTTTCGAGACAGGGTCTCCCTGTAGCCCCAGGTGTCCTGGAACTCACTCTGTAGACCAGGCTAGCCTTGAACTCACAAGCCTCTGCCTCCCAAGTACTAGGATTAAAGGCGTGCGCCACCATGCCTGGCTGGGGGATTCACATTTTAACAGTAAAGTTGCATGCAGGTAAAAATAAGTATAACTTTACATTCTTTTTTCTTTAGAATATGAATACATATCTTCTACCCATATATGGTAATTACAATGTGTGAATACAAGTGGTAGGCAATTCTAGAGCCCATTAAGAGATTCACATTATAGGGCTGGAGAGATGGCCTAGCGGTTAAGAGCGCCAACCGCTCTTTTTTTTTTTATTTTTTTTTTATTTTATTTATTTCTGTATGTGTATCAATGAACTGTCTGCATCCAAGTCTGTGCACCTGTGTCATGCAACGCCGGAGGTCAGAAGAGGGTGTCGGACTCCCCTGGAACTGGAGTTCTCCTGGAACTGGAGTCTCAGACGGTTCTCGGCTGCCATGTGGGTGCTGGGGATCGAACTCGGGTCCTCTGTAAGAGTGATCGGCGCTCTTAACCGCTAGGCCATCTCTCCAGCCCCACGCCAACCACTCTTACGGAGGACCCGGGTTCAATCCCCAGCACCTACATGGCGGCTGAGAACCGTCTGAAACTCCAATTCCAGGAGAACTCCAGTTCCAGGGGAATCCAATGCCGTCTTCTGACCTCCGCGGCGTTGCACAACATGGGTGCACAAACTTGCATGCAGACAGTACATTCATACACATACAGAAATAAATTTTAAAAAATTGTTTAAAAAAAAAGAGATTCACTTTTTAAAAAATTGTTTAAAAAAAAAAAAGAGATTCACATTATAATAGCACAGTTGCTTTCAGGTACAATGAAATATAATAATAAAGTTGCTCAGTTTGCCTGCCAAGTATCCACAAATGAGGGAAACCATTCACCCTTTTTTGTTTTTTCTGGGACTTTGTTACTTCACTTAGCATAATGGCTTCGAGTTCCATCCATTTACCTGCAGAGTTCATGATACCATCTTTCTTTACCACTGCATAGAACTCCATTGTGTAGACGGATCACATTTTTGTTATCCAGTCATCAGTTGAGGGGGTTGGTTCCAGCTCTTTGCTATTATGAAGAGAGCTGCAGTAACATAGCTGTGCATGTGTCTTTGTGATAGGATGCATCTTGTGGGTATATACCCAGGAGTGGTATGGCTGGGTCAGGTGGTAAGCTCATTTTGAGTCTTTAAGGGTTCTCCACACTGCTTTCCACAGTGGTTGTACCAGTTTACATTCCCACCAGCAGTGGATGAGTGTTCCCCTTCCCTACAATCTCTCTAGCATTTGATGTCTTTTGTTTTCTTGATCTTGGCCAGTCTTCTTGGAGTGAGATGATACCTTAGTGTGGTTTTAATTTGCATTTCCTTAATTATTAATGAAGTTGAACACTTTTTTAATTTTAATTTTTATTTATTTCTGTATGTGTATGAATGCACTGTCTGCATGCAAGTTTGTGCACCCATGTCATGCAGTGCCGCGGAGGTCAGAAGAGGGTGTCGGATTCCCCTGGAACTGGAGTTCTCCTGGAATTGGAGTTTCAGACGGTTCTCAGCCACCACGTGGGTGCTGGGGATTGAACCC
>VZQC01008327.1:344386-437842 GCA_009823505.1 Rhizomys pruinosus | reverse complement strand
ATTTCTTTTTTTTTTTTTGGCTTTTCGAGACAGGGTCTCCCTGTACCCCCAGCTGTCCTGGAACTCACATTGTGAACCAGGCTGGCCTTGAACTCACAAAGATCCGCCTGCCTCTGCCTCCCAAGTGCTAGGATTAAAGGCATGCGCCACCACGCCCAGCTAATGACTGCTTTTAAGCCTAACTTAATAGTGAGAATCAGGAGCAAAAGGCTTGGGAACAGACGGGTTTCAAAAACAGTGCAGTCTGACCAGAAAAGAAGTGAGTTGAAGCCAGATGTGATGGTGCACGCCTTTAATCCCAGCACTCAGGAGGCAGAGGCAGGTGGATCTCTGTGAATTCAAGGCCAGTGTGGTCTACAGAGCAAGTTCAAGGCCAGTGGGGCTACAGGGAGACCCTGTCTCAAAAAGACCAAAAAGAAAGAGAGAGAGAGAGAGAGAGAGAGAGAGAGAGAGAGAGAGAGAGAGAGAGAGAAAAGGAAAGGGGAAAAGAAAAGAGGAAAAAAAAAAGAAGTGAGTTGAAAGTCGATGGCAGGTATCATTAAAAAGAAGCCAAGTACCCTAGAACTTTAGGAAAGATACCTTGAGGGCATCTCAGAAGTTAGCCATATTGCCGGGCGTGGTGGTGCACGCCTTTAATCCTAGCACTTGGGAGGCAGAGGCAGGCGGATCTTTGTGAGTTCAAGGCCAGCCTGGTCTACAGAGCTAATTCCAGGACAGCTGGGGCTACAGGGAGACCCTGTCTCTAAAAGACCAAAAAAAAAAAGTTAGCCATATCCACCATGGTAGGCTCCAGGTGCCAGGCGACCTCTCCTAGGCACACAACCACCTAGACAAGTGATTTTCCCAGTTTCCCTACCCAGCCACTTAGATCACTGCATCCTTGATTCAGGGTCCTAGCTACTGCTTGAGCTCCTGGAAGACCTTTATGCCAGTTTTTCAGGCATTCAGAATACAAGAGTTATGGGATGTTAGACATTCCATTGACTTTTCAAAGGAAGGCCTGTGAGGCCAAGCAAAGTGTAACAGGTCCAGATTCTCTACGAGATGCCTCCAAATATGTGAAGATGTGAGGATGAGACTAAGACATAGTAGAGACTCTAGGAGGTTTTGATGCCAGGCCCATGGGCCTGTTACTGTGATCTTGCTCTGTTAATTTATTTGCCTATACAAATCTTAGGTTTATTTACGTTATTTTTATCCCATTACCTTTGACATTGCAAACTTTAATTACTTACTAAGGGCTAAACAATACTGAGATTATGTCTGTACTATTTACTGAGAGGTTTTCACAAGAAATGCGTATGGTTGATTGGCAGACAGTGATAGATGATAGATAGATAGATAGATAGATAGATAGATAGATAGATAGATAGATAGATAGATATTTTGCTTTCTGCAAGAGAGGAGCTTAACTAGGTCAGGCTAGCCTGGACAACCTGTGTAGCCCTGGCTGAACTCACAGCAGCCCTCTTTACTTCGCTTCTCAAAGTACTAAGATACCAGCATGAGAAGTACTTTTTTTTTTTTTTTTGGTCTTTTCAAGACAGGGTCTCCCTGTAGCTCTACCTGTCCTGGAACTCAGTTCATAGACCAGGCTGGCCTTGAACTCAGAGAAATCTACCTGTCTCTGATTCCTGAGTGCTGGGATTAAAGACATGGGCCACCACACCTGGCAGCTGAAGTACTTTTACTTTTGCCCAGAAGAGAGGCGTGTAGAAATTGAGAATGTGGGCAGCCTGTGCCACAATGTGTGTGTGGAGGTCAGAGCACAACTTTCAGGAATCACTTCTCATACCCCATCTTGTGTGAGGCAGGTTCTCTCTTGTTCTTTCTCCCCTTGGGCTGCATACTCCAGGCTAGCCAGCCTACAAGCTTCCAGGTGATTCTCCTGGAAGATCTCTGCCTCCCTTGGCATAGGAGTGCTGGGATTACAGATATGCACTGTTGCATGCAGCTCTGTAATGTGAGTTCTGGAGATTGAACTCATGTCATCGGGTCAGGTTTGCACAGCAAGCACTTTTACCCCCTAAGCCATCTCCCCAGACCCCAAATTCTTATGCTTTCCAGTAAGATAATACTTGTTTAAAATTTCTTTTTTTTTTTTTTTAACAGTGTCACATGGAGGTGAACACTTCACTCCCAGTTATGGAGTAGACTTTTTAAAAAATTATTTATTTATTTATTTATTTATTTATTTATTTATGTGTATGAATGTACTGTCTGCATGTAGGTTTGTGCACCTGTGTCGTGCAATGCCTCGGAGGTCAGAAGAGGGCATCAGATTCCCCTGGAACTGGAGTTCTCCTGGAATTGGAGTTACGGAAGGTTTTCAACTGCCATGTGGGTGCTGGGAATCGAACCCTGGTCCTCTGCAAGAGCAGTTGGCGCTCTTAACCACTAGACCATCTCTCCAGCCCCAAAATTTCTAACCAAAGCCTACTTTCTACAATGATTTTTTTTTTTCCTTAGAGTTTCCTACATCTCTGGCAAATTTATAATTTAGTCTTTTACTCATGTATAACTTGCCAAGAGTTCCCAACCTACTGCCTTAATCCCTGTTAAAAGTTACCATTGTATGAGGCTCCGTGTTTCTCCCTATCGGTATGAAAAAAAAGAAAAAGCAAGATTCCTCAGCAAAAAAAAAAATGTGCTCTCTGTCTCCCCACCCCAAGCAGCAGCAGCAGCAGCAGCAGCAGCGGCAGTGGTAGTGGCAGGCGACCGTTACCAATCACAGCCCCACTTTCAGTAAAGTCCCCAACTTTACTCGTACCTTCTATACATCTGACCAAGCTCCCTGTGAGCTAGGAAACATAAGGTTTATTGACAGTGTTACCTTAGCCTTAGGGTTCTCCATTAGAAGAGTATGATTGTTGTGCAGGAGGCTCCCCTGGTTGATTCTGCTTCAGTCATAGAACATTCAAAACCAGAAGTCTGGAGCCTATCAGAAAGAACTGCCACAGAGCAGTAATTACGAAGAAAAGCTTTTCTAATGCTCATCTACAAAGCTGCTTTATAGACCTGTAACAAACAGGATTTAGATATAAAATTTAAAGTTACTACAACCCAGCCCCTTAAACAAATGTATGTGTAATATATCACTACAAAGTGATTTACAAAGAACTTGTTTCTTTTGAATTAGAATTATCAATGGAAAGCATCCCTGCTTCCTTATTAATAGGTAATCTTAAAGCATTAAATGCAAACATCACCAGGGCATAAGCCATCTGTTATAAAGAAAAACATTTTATTTTATTTGGCTCTCAGAGTCTTTTATAATCAAGGTTTTTATCTCCATTTTCCAGATAATAGTTCTGAAATAGAAAGATCATAGTGGTGTGCCTCTCTATGGTGCATTTTTCTTATCTGCTTTCTCTGTTTCTCTTAGAAATCTGTCATAGTACTGACCTTACATACCTATTAGTTTCTTTAATTTGGTGATCTTACCTTTTTACCTAAGATTTTTAAAAAGTAGTGTTGTGGGTTTTGAGTTTGGGGTTCTTTGTTTCTTTGTTTTGTCTTGAGACAGTCTCTCACTTTGGTCCAGGCTGACCTCAGGCTCACAGCAGTCCTCTGGCCTCAGTTTCCCAGGGGCTGAGGTTACAGTTGTGCACCCAGCTTACCTAAGATAAAATTTTAATTTCTATAGTTAACTTTTTTTTTTTGTATTTTTGAGACAGGGTCTCCCTGTAGCCCCAGCTGGCCTGGAACTTGATTCGAAGACCAGGCTGGCCTTGAACTCACAGAGATCCACCTGCCTCTGCCTCCCTAGTGCTAGGATTAAAGGCATGCGCCACCATGCCTTTATTTTCATTCACTTTAATTTCCGTGCCCTAAAGACCACCTTTAACTCACACAGGGGCCTTGAAGCCCTAAACTCAACATCATTGTAGATAATATCCTGTTTGTTTTTTAAAATATATTTTTTGTTATTAAACTTTTTCATACACCATTTCTCAATCCAATTTAGGCTCATTTACCTTTCCATGTCCCCCACCCCACCCGAGTTCATGTATTCTGCCGTACATGTCTTACATATTTTTCTGAGTCTTTCCAGAGTTTTTTTCAAAGCAGAGGATTATTGTTTTGGAGAGAACTTCACTGTTGCAGTCGGGGGTTTTTCGTCCCAGTTCTTTTGTTGTTGTTCCCTCCAACTTGTATTGCTTCAATGTATACATATGCATATACATATACATGTGTCTCACTATACTAAAATTATATCATCTGAAAACAAACTATCTGTTATTTCCAAATCATAATATCCTGCTTCTATCCCTAACTATCAGTGTAACATGAACCTCACTGGGTGGTTTTTTCCTTGTGGGCAGTGTGAGGAGTTAGACCAGATCCAGGTTCTTATTGAGGTTAAAGGTGTTTGTTTCTAGAGGACTAGTCTCACTCTGCTGCTCTTCTGCCTCAGTCTCCCAAGTAGGCAGGACTGCAGATGCATGCCTTGTGCCCAGCTAAGAAATAGGGAGGTTAGAGGAGGAAGTGATGAACAAGAAAGAGCTGATCAGTGAATCAGCCATGGTATTCACTTACCAGAGGAGGAATCAGTCTCTGAAAAGACAGGAGGCTTGCCCAAGCTTGTCACATGGAGAATTTGAGTTCAGGCCTGTCTACTTCTAAACACAGGCACTTCACTGTGTACAGTGTCTCAGAGAGAAATGTTTCAGCCTGAACATTGTTGAGTTATCTAAAGTGGGTTCTCTTGCCAGGCGTGGTGGCTCACGCCTTTAATCCTAGCACTTGGGAGGCAGAGGAAGGCGGATCTTTGTGAGTTCAAGGCCATCCTGGTCTACAGAGCAAGTTCTAGGACAGCTGGGGCTACAGGGAGACCCTGTCTCAAAAAGACAAAAAAATAAATAAATAAATAAATAAATAAATAAATAAATAAATAAATAAATAAAGTGGGTTCTCCATTCAAGAAAGAGGGAGATATGGTAACTGGAATTCATGTCATGAAGAGTCTAAGGACTATCACTAGAGGTATTTGCCTTTCTCTCTTTGACTTGAATTCAGTGTTGTTGGTAATATTTTGCTTCTGATCTTAATTTTTTAAATGAAGAAGTAGGGCTGCTGGGTAGAAATGTTGGCCTAGCTTGCACAATACCAGATTTAGTCCTCAGTACAAAAGAATGAAAGAAATAAGATAAACCTTGTAGTTCTACTTCCAAACACCATTTTACTACCAGTATTTCTTTACTGGTTCTGATTCTTGGTTGATCTACTCAGGATCAGTGATCTGTCCAGGAGAATCCATTTGGAGCAGCATTCTAAAGCTTGACCTATGCAGTTGCTATGTTGAAATCTGTGACTTTGCCCTCAGATCTGTTAGTTTTGCCTTCCAAGCCTTTCCATCTTCTGTGACCAGTCTTAGGGACATAAACATGTAGTTCACCTCCCCAAACAGTTCAGACATATAAACATATGTCTCTGAAAATAAGGGATTTTCCTACTATTCAAAATCTGTATTTGGACAATGTTTATGTAAATAATGCTAAATCAGGAAAAATGTCTACAGTAAGTGAAGTGAATTTGAAACTGTGCTCTTACGAAAACAAAACCTCCACTGTGGTCAGAGTCCCTGTGGGTTACTTTTGTCTCACAGTCTGGTACCCAGTAAGTACTCAGTCTACCTCAGGATATTCATTGACTAAATCAAATAAATAAAAATGAATAGGAAAATCAGATGAATACAGAGACCTAGTCGCTATCATGATTCATGCTTTCCAAGGTGCTGTGGCTATTTACCCTAAAGAGAATTGCTGCTTTTAGCCAAATCTAGAATTTTCTTTATGCAAATGGAATTTTTATTTTTTTTTTAATACTTTTTGTTTTGGTTTTGAGACAGGGTCTCCCTGTAGTCACAGTTGGTCTGGAACTCCCTATATAGACTGGCCTTGATTTCATAGAGTTCTGTCTTCCTGTCCTCCACCTCCTGAGTGCCAGGATTAAAAGTGTGTGCCACCATGTCTGGCTAATTCTTTTTAATTACATGTTTTATTATTTATTGATTGATTGATTGATTGATTGATTGATTGTTGGAGCATGCACATGTGTCATGGTGTGCTTGTGGAGGTGAGAGGACTATTTGTGAGAGTTGGTTCTGTCCTTCTACCGTGTAAATTCCAGGTGGGCTTAGATCATCAGACTTGGTATCAAGCGCCTTTACCCACTGAGCATATTGCCAGCTATGTTTGGGGGGGATGATTTTCTTGTTTTGTTATTGTTTTTGAGACAAGGTTTCCCTGTAGCCCCAGCTGGCCTGGAAATCCATCTCTAGACCAGGCTGGACTTGAACTCACAAAGATCAGCCTGCCTCTGCCTCCTGAGCACTGGGGTTAAAGGCATGCACCACCATGCCTGGCTTGGCTGGGTTGGTTTCTTTCTTTCTTTCTTTCTTTCTTTCTTTCTTTCTTTCTTTCTTTCTTTCTTTCTTTCTTTCTTTTCTTTCTTTTCTTTCTTTTCTTTCTTTTCTTTCTTTTCTTTCTTGACACAGTCTCCCTTTAGTCCCAGCTGTCCTGGAGCTCGCTATGTAGACCAGGCTGGCTTTGAACTCAGAGATCCACCTGCCTCTGCCTCCTGAGTGCTGGGATTAAAGGCATGCGCCACCACACCCAGGGTGACTTTTAATTTTAAAAAATGTTTCATTCAGGGCTGTGTGGTTATTCACACCTTTAATCCTAGTACTCAAGACGCAGAGGCAAGTGAATATCTGTGTTTGAGGCCAACTTGGTCTACATAGTGAGTTCCAGACCAGCAGGGCTACATAAGAGATCCTGCCTTAAAAACAAAAAAAAGTTTCATTAAAAAACTTGAATCCAAATATTGCTGTTCTTTTTATCTTCCAGAGACTTAATGTTTCATCTTCTGTGGACTAATAAAATAAGAAGAGCAGTCTATCACCTAGTAGGTAGATGTGGCACTACATCTTAGAGCTATTTATAGATAAATAGATACAGTTCTGGCAAAATATTAGTGTGCATCTAACCTAGGCTGGCCTCAAACTTAAAATCCTCCTGCTTCAGTCTCTCAATTACTGGGATTACTGGCATGCCTCACAACACCCCAGCCTTTAATTAAATATTTTCAGATCAGTGAACAAATATCAACAGATAAAAAACATTCAAGGAATTGTCCAAATCAGTCATGGTGGCACATGCCTACAATCCTTATATTCAGATGGCAGAGGCAGGAGGATCCCCACAAGTCTATCTGGTGTGCTTAGCAAGTAACAGCTAGTCTACCCTAGAAGGTCCTATTAAAAAAATTTTATTAACTATTAATGGACTCTAGTAGAAATTTTCACTTTTGAGGCTTCCTTTAACAAGTTTTTCTAAATGCAGCCTATTAAATAGTCTTACAAGTTTAAATGAAGCTATAAGGAGGAAAAAAATCATATTCTCAGATGTATTGAATGCTTGCTTAATTCAAGATTGTGAATTTAGCATTTTTCCTTTATTGACTCTAAACATTTCTGTTAAGTTGTATATTATAGAGACCTAACATTTTAAATATTCTTTTTTTTTTTTTTTTTGTCTTTTCGAGACAGGGTCTCCCAGCTGTCCTGGAACTCACTCTGTAGACCAGGCTGGCCTTGAACTCACAAAGATCCGCCTGCCTCTGCCTCCTGAGTGCTAGGATTAAAGGCGTGCGCCACCACGCCCGGCTAAATATTCTTCTTCTGTCTGCCTTCTTACGTCATCCTGATCATTCTAGTTAATAGTAAAATCTTGTAGTTCTTGGAGATGAAATTCAAATACTTCCATTTTTGTTCCTTGTTTAAACAGTTTTACAGAGTGCTAAACACATTATAAGAGCAAAGAGTGAAAAAGGCTTAGAATTATCTGGTTCTCTTTTTCTTTTTTTTCCTTGTGTGCCCACAGCCCATCTTCAGTTCAGAGTTTGGCAGTTGCCTATTGCCATCTTGGTATAGCCTATGGATTCTCTATGCCTTAAAAGATAGGAACACATCAAATATACACAGCTTAGCACAGCAGAGGCTCCTGGAGAGCTGCAGCAGACCAAGTGGTTAACACCTGCAGCTTCTAGAGAGCTGAAATCATATTCCAGTAACTGAATTTTCTTAACTGTTTCACATTTTGATTTCTTTACTGATTCTCTTCCCAGTGAGTTTAGATTGTGATGTTTTTCATCGCCTGGACATTTTCAGCTGTCAATGGCAAGTCATGTGCACTGCAAAATGTTATCATGGGAACAAATCAGGCGCCAGTTTATGATTTTTTCAGTCTTTCCTTTTTCAGTGCAGAGAAAAATGCTACTCACTAAGACATTTAAAACTTAAAACATTAAAAATAAAATACCACTAATTCTGTTCTGATAAGTTGACGTGTTGAAGTACATTATTATACATTGAAAATAACAATACATATCTTTCCCCAAGAAAATAACGTACTTTAAAATTTTTTATTTTTATTTTATGTGTATGAGTGTTTTGCATATATGTAAGTGCGAATCCACAGAGCCCAGAAAAGAACATCAGATCTCTTGGAACTAGAGTTGTGAATGGTCTTAGCTACTCTGTGGGTGTTAGGAACCAAACCTCTGTCTTCTAGAAAAGCAAACAGTGTTCTTAACTACCGAGCCATCTCTCCAGCCTCATAAGTAATGTACTTTTTAAAGACCTATCATGGGGCTAGAGAGATGGCTCAGTGGGTAAAAATACTTACTGATCTTGCAGAAGACCCAAGTTTGGTTCTCAGGAGCCACATGGTGGCTCACAGCCATCCTTTTTTTATTATTATTATTAATTTTTTATTTATTTCGGTATGTGTATGAATGTACTGTCTGCATGCAAGTCTGTGCACCCATGTCATGCAATGCCACGGAGGTCAGAAGAGGGCGTCAGACTCCCCTGGAACTGGAGTTCTTCTGGAATTGGAGTTTCAGACGGTTCTCGGCCACCATGTGGGTGCTGGGGATCGAACCCCGGGTCCTCTGTAAGAGCAGTCAGTGCTCTTAACCGCTAGGCCATCTCTCCAGCCCCAACTCACAGCCATCCTTAACTCCAGTTCCAGGGAATCTACCTTCTGGCTGAAATGGGTATTATGTATGCACACAGCATACTAATGTGCAGGCAAAACATTCATGCACGTAAAAATAAACAGCACAGTGGAGCTGGAGAGATGACTCAGTGGTTAAGAGCACTGACTACTCTTGCAGAACCTGAGTTCAATTCCCAGCACCTATGTGGTAAACAACCATCCATAACTCCAGCTCCAGGGGATACAATACCTTCTTCTGACTTCCTTGGCCATTGCACAACTCGGGTGCACTTACACACATGCAAACAGTATACTCATACACATAAATAATAACAACAATAAATAAAACCAAAAATCCATTGAAAAATTAAAGACCTTTTATATAATTGAAGGTCTATAAGAACACCCCGTATCCCATGTTAGGTAAAGAAAGAGTTAGTTAACACAGGTTTCACCTTTGAGAACCTTGATAAGAGCAGGAGCAATTTAGGAGGGTGAGATAGCCCAGCAAGTAAAGATGTTGGTGCCCGACAGCACCAGCCCACAGCCTGAGTTCAGTCACAGAGCCCACCGACTCTCATTTCTTTTCTGTTGCTATGATAAAATGCCTGGCCAAAAAGCAACTTAAGAGAGACAGGGATTATTTTAGCTCACAATCCCAGGTTATAGTCCATCACTATGGGAAAGTCACCATTACAAGAGCTTGAGACACCTGGTCATGTTACATCTATAATCAAAAGCAGAGAGAAATGAATGCATGTGTGCTTAGTGCTCAGCTGTGTTCTCTAACATCGTTCAAGATGTCTACCTAGGGAATGGTGCTGCCCATAGTGATCCAGGACTTCCCATGTCAACTGACTCAAGACAATCCCACACACATAGGCCCAACCTGATGTAGACAGCTCCTCATAGACTCTTTCCAGGTGATAGGTTGTGTGAAATTGACAATTAAAGCTAGCCACCACATACAGAAAGGTGAAAGGAGAGAAATGGCTCTACAGAGTTGTCCTCTAACCTCCACACACATATATACAGTAAATAAATTTATAAATTGAAAAAGAGTAGGTGACATTTAATAGTATAGTTTGCTTGGGATACAGGCTTAAGTTGGTTTGTACAGCACAGGGAAGGAATGAGTTAAAAAAAAAAAAAAGTAAGTTAGGCTGAGGGCAAGTGTGGTCTCCAAGATGGAGCCCAGTCTCAGAGGATGCACAGCAAAATAGGATGATGGACATGGGCAGGTAGAACATCTTAGACAGGAAAGCAATATACACTCTGTGTCCGGAAGAAAGTGAAGAACAGCACACTATTAGATATATCTATGACTAGAAGAGAAAGATTTTTAAGCCAAAAGCTGTGTTTTCCAGTGAAGCAGGATATGAGTTTGTGTTCTGAGGGTGTAGAGGTGTTAACTGTAGAGAATGAACTCAGCAGGCTGAAGATGGGCCGGAAAAGGAGCTAACCAGGAGTAACCAGAGATAGACAAGTAATGTTAAATAGCCTAGTGAGGTCAAGGTCGTGGATGTGTAGTAGCATCAGTCAGAGCTCCGGTCCCTCCCACCTACCCCAAGCTCCACCCCAGTGGTATCAGCCATCCTGCTGTAGGAATGGAAAAAGTGGGTTGCAGCACTGATCTGTCCTGTTTTGCTGGATAGGATAGCTAAGGTAAGGAAGCAAGGATGCAGAAAAATAATAGTAAGCAAGAGATTAGTTCAGAGCCCAGCACCCAGGAGCCGGAGGCAGGTGGATCTCCATGAGATCCAGGCTAGCAGGGGCTATAGGGAGACCCTGAGACCCTGTCTTTCACACACACACATAAAGGTTAATTCAAGAAATTAGAAGAAGGGGCAGGGGAGACAACTGACTGTGAGTAAAAGTACTTGCCATAAATTGGGGTGTGGTAGTACCCAGCTTTGATCCCAGCACTCAGGAGGCAAAAGCAGGTGGATCTCTGAGTTTGAGGCCAGCCAAGGCTGCTAAATAAGACCCTGTCAAAGTGCATGCCATACAAGCATGAGGACCTGAGTTTGAATGCATAAAAAGCGAGCTTCAAGGCATGTGTCCCTAATCCCACTGTTCTATGCAAAGATGGAAGGTAGCGATGGGAGACTTCCCAGAAAGTCAGAAGCCAGCTAGCCTGGCATATGTCGAGGGAAAGCAGCAGCAGTCTCAAACAGGACAGAAAGGCAAGGATGGACAGACACCTGAGATTGTCTTCTGCCCTTCTCATGTACACTGTCATTCCTTTTTTTTTTTTTTTTTTGAGACAGGGTCTCCCTGTAGTCCCAGCTGTCCTGGAATTCACTCTATAGACCAGGCTGGCCTTGAACTCACAAAGATCCACCTGCCTCTGCCTCCCAAGTGCTAGGATTAAAGGCGTGCGCCACCACGCCCGGCTCACTGTGTCATTCTTATACCTTCATTCATACAAATACACACAGAGACACAGACACAGACGCACACACACACACACACACACACACACACACACACGGGCAGGCAGGGGGGAGGTGTCCAAACAAATATATTTGATTAAAAACTGGCATTACTTTGGGAACAAAATTGGTCACCTCAACAATCTCTTGCTCTTGTGTCTTCTGCTCTGACGTTCTCCCAGGATACAGTCAAATTCTTTTTGCTCTCAGATGATTGGATATCCATCAGGGCACTTGAGACTTAAGTCCAAGATCAAACTTCTCCTCCCTCTGAAATGTCCCCTATTTACTTTTGTTGGTATTTGCATTGGAAACTCACTTGTCAGCCAGACATGGTGGTTCAAGACTTTAACCCTAGCACTAGCGAGGCTGAGACAGAAGAATTGCCAAGAGTTCAAAGCCAGCCTGGGCTACATAGTGAGTTCCAGGCCAGCCTGGGAGACAGTGAGACTCTATCTTAAACAAAAAAGAAGAAAACTGCTCTTTTTGTGTATGTGCCTTTTTTCTCGTCCATTATCTTACATATGTAGTCACTTCCTCTATAGTTTTTTTGGTTTTGCTTTTGGTTTTGGTGTTGAAATGGTCTCACTCTAGCCCTGACTGGCCTGGAACTTGCTATGTGGACCAGACTGGCCTCCATCCAACTCACATAGACCTGCCTGCCTCTGCCTCCAGAGTGCTGGGATTAAAGGCCTATGCTGCAGTCCAGCTACAGTTTATGTGTTGTTTTTTCCATTCCCACCGTTATTAACGTGCACCAGTCTAGACTGCTGCAATTACAGCCTTCCTAAGCAGATCTCTACTCAGTACAGTCCATCCTTCCAGCTGTAATAATCTTCTCACTAAAGCTAAGCTCTGGCTGGGGGGGAAGGGTTTCTTAAAACATAATCAGAAAGCCTGTCCCTGCAGTGAATGGAGGTGAATGCAGAGACCTATGGCTGCCCAAAATACAGAGAATAAGTGAGGGTTAGTGCAGCCCTAAACAAGATTTTTATTCCACCCCTTGTAAGGCTCAGGGAACATTGCAGAAGAGGCGGGAAGTATGTGAGAGCCAGAAAATGGGGTGCAGTCCTGCAAAATACCATTCTCTAGATTCAGCACAGCCTTTGCAATCATTAACCCACAACTGTAGTTACCTGCAGTGGGCCCATGCAAAGACTGGTTGTATCAACAGTCAGTCATAGAAGAGGGAGCCTCACAGGGTCCTGCCCTTTACCTGAACTGTCAGCTACCTGTTGAGGCCAACAGTCTCCAACAAGTAGCTACAAAAGCACAGTCACAGGACAGCCCTAGTTAAACCCAGAGAGCCATAAAACAAAATAAATAGGCATGAACATGTTTATGGGGAGAAAGAGGAGTGAACAGGGAATAGGAAGGTAGAAAGTGAGAGTGATCAGTTATGCATTTCATACCTTGTGAACTTCTCTAAGAACAAATTTAATTAATAAAAAACCTAGTAACTTCCTAACTTCAACCACATCATTTTGCATAAAATTTAAAGCCCTTCTGTGGAGGCCCCAGTCCCCATATCTAGCTTATTTCTCTTTTTTGATCCTTACATTAGGTCCACTGACTGTTTCCCATTGCAAGATTAGATAGTACTGTGGCTTCTGTTTGAAATGCCTTTAGTTTTTGTATGTGTCTAACCTATCAGTCAAGGCCCAGTTCAATGTCACCTACTTCTTAGATGTCTTCCTTAGCCTCCACCTTAGGTAGAATAATACCTTCCTTATTACTAGACTCCTATAAATAAGATGTTTATTTTGGATAGTATTACCTTATGTCTTGTTCTCTATATAAAAATATTTCCTTTAATATTCAGGCAGGGTCTCATGCTGTAGCCCTGGCTGACCTGGAACTCACTACGTAGACCAGGCTGGCCTCCAACTCATATAGACCTGCCTGTTAATAGTCATAACAAATGATTATACTTAACAAATTTATTCAGTTCAAAAATGTAAGGTAGCCCGGCATGGTGACGCATGCCTTTAATCCCAGCACTCAGGCAGAAGCAGGTGGATCTCTGTGAGTTCAAGACTGTAGTTCTGGCTATTTAAGGAGGCTAAGGCAGAAGGAGTCTCAAAGCCAGTCTCAGTCTCGGTGACAAAGCATACCAACACCCAGTCTAAAGTAAAAAAATAGAACTTCAAATTACTGTTTGTCAATCCTAGCTGTACATTAGCTTCACATCTGGAACTTCTAAAATATATATTAATGACTGATTCACTGATTTTGATTCACTAGTCTCTGATAGGACCTGGACAGAAGGTGCTGTTGATGATATTCTTCATAAGTTTCCTGAGTGATTCTAATTTATGAGAACTGAGAATCACTGTCTTGCCTCTAAGGTGTGTGCCAAGTAAAAACGTGCTTAATCAGTTGACTTAGCTTTGTCCAAGAGGATTTGCTTCGGTAGCGTACACAGGTAGAAAAGAGGGTGAATTAGAAGCAATATGCTTGTCAGTTTTTATTAGTATGCTTGATTTTGTGATGACAGATTTCAAATTTTATTTGAAGAACACCACAAATGGGCCTTTGAAAAAAAATCATAAGACCTACTCAGTTCTCAAAATGAATCAGACGTGTGAGCTAGTGTGGTCTAGTGGTTAGAAGCATAGACTGTGGGAGTACTTCTGGGGTTATTTACTCATCTTTTACTGGCTTACGTGACCTTAAGAGAGTTGCTTGAGCCTCATCTTGGAGTTAACACCTGCTGCAACTTCACAGAAAGGTTGAAGACCAACAAGTTAGTCTCATAAAAAATAAAATAAATCTTTTTACAAATTTGGAAATCACTGACTTCTTACATTTGACTACATATTTGTGATCCTGCTACAAAGGGAACGCCCGGGGTGGAGGACTGGGGTCCTAAAGAGAAACACATTCACCACCATGCACTGTAGAGTCCCTGAATGTTCAACTCAGCCCTGACCTCTCAGCATGTTTCCTTGTCAGGGATAAAGCCATGTTTACTTTAAAACATCCACAAAACATAGAAAACAGTAGATGAAGTAGTTACCACAGCACACGGCCCAACCCGAGTGATTTTATACAAAAGAAAAAGCTCTTCAACATAAGCAGCTTTGGGAACTGTTAGCCCAGCTGGCTGTTGTTTTATTTGGAGAGGAAGCCAGATGCCACAGGCTTCACACATGTTTTTGGATGCTCACTGCTGGAGATGAATTTTCTGCTTCTTTCCAACAAGAAACAGTCAGATAGAGTCAATGTTAAATATAAAATTTGAAATTCTAATTATCTGCATCCTGAAAAGTCCTAAATGTATAAACAAAATTCCTTTCAAACATACATACCAGAATTTTTTTTTCACTTTCTTTTTTTTTTTTTTTTTAATGTCTATGAATGTACTGTCTGCATGTAGGTTGGTGCACCCATATCGCGCAATGCCACAGAGGTTAGAAGAGGGTGTCAGATTCCCCTGGAACTGGAGTTAAAGTCAGTTCTTAGCCACCATGTGGGTGCTGGGAATCGAACCCAGGTCCTCTGCAAGAGCAGTCGGTGCTCTTACTCGCTGAGCCATCTCTCCAGCCCCTTTTTTTTTCACTTCTGAGAGAAGCATTTTGCAGAATGTCTGGGGTTTATGTGAGCCTTCAACTTCCTGAAAATAGATGACATTTGACCCTTTGTTACTGATATGGCTCACCTTCGTTTCATTTTTTATTGTGAGTGAAGGGTGGTAAAGACAATGGTATTCTGTTTAACCCTCTGTCATTTGGTTCTTCATGTAGAAAAGGGTAAATCTGCCAGCGTGGTGGCAGATGCAGGCAGATCTCTGTGCGTTCAAGGCCAGCCTGGTCTACAGAGAGACCCTATCTCAAAAAGACAAAAAAAAAAACCCTGTCTCGAAAAAAAAAAAAAAAAAAAAAAAAGGATAAATCCTAGCCTGTTTGTTAGAAGGTGACAGGACATAGGTAACTATGACCATGCAGGAGAAAGAGCAACAGGACCTAATACGTGTATTGTCTTTGGGATAAAGCTATCCAATGCCTTGACCTCTCCAAAGCCTTAGGGGCTTCACCTGTTAAAAGGAAATCACGGGCTGGAGAGATGGCCTATTGGTTAAGAGTGCCGACTACTCTTGCAGAGGACCGGGGTTCAATCCCCAACACCCACATGGAGGCTCAGAACCGTCTTTAACTCCAGTTCCAGGGGAATCCAACACCCTCTTCTGGCCTCCGCGGCATTGCACAACACGGGTGCACAACCTACATGCAGACAGTACATTCATACACATAAAATAAATTAATTAATTGATTAATTAATTTTAAAAAAGGAAATCACTTGGATAGGTTAAGACTGAATCAGTCACATTTGAGAAAATTAGGTGGTACAACCTCATAATACAGCACCACAGTTCTGCCTCATCTTTTAGATGCCTCACTTCCTGTGCATTCTCAGTGAAAGCACCTCTGCTGAGTGTGATGCATGCCGGTAACTCTGAAGACTGAGACAGGAGGATTACAATTTGGAGCCAGCTACTAGGCTTCATAGTGAGACCTTATCTCAATTTTTTTAATTAAACATAAGAAAAATAAAAGCATCTCATCTGCCCGCAGGCTTTTGCTTTTGTTTGATTCTAACCCTAAGAACTGTCAAGTGTTTCGTTTTAGTGTTATATTTCCTTGTTTGATATTTAGAATAAGGTCTCACCCTACTGCCCAAGGCTGCCTTAAATTTTTGGTAGTCCAGCCAGGCATGGTGGCGCATGCCTTTAATCCTAGCACTCGGGAGGCAGAGGCAGGTGGATCTTTGTGAGTTCAAGGCCAGCCTGGTCTACAGAGTGAGCTCCAGAACAGCTGGGGCTACAGGGAGACCCTGTCTCAAAAAGACAAAAAAAAAAAAAAATTGTGGTAGTCCTTCTGCCAAGGCCACCAAGTATTGGGATTATGGACATTACCCACCATGCCAGGATTTACATGTTTATTTCAATTGCTGAGGTGATACACACACTGTTGTTCATGTAAACATTGACAGTTTTTCTGTTTGACAGTTAATTCTCTCCTCCTTCCCAGCTCAAAGTTTTGGAGAATGAGGGAGGACTAAACCTCTCTGGTAAGGTCAGTGTTAGCGTTAGTACATTCCATTGCCTTTATGCAGAGTAAGCAGCAGAACTTTATATGAACCCAGTAATTTCTCAAATCTGATAGGTAAAAAAGTGTGTGGCTTCTCACTTCCTGTCCCTTCCTCCAACTCTAAAACATTCAGAACATGTTCTGTGGTGACATTTTTTTTTTCATACAGAACCTCACAGCTCTTCTTCCAGTCAGAGGATGTGTATGAGGGCAGGGTGTTGGTTCAATGCCTTTTTTTTTTTTTTTTTTTTTTTTTTTTGGATTTTTGAAGGACCGGGTCTCTCCCTGTAGCCCCGGCTGTCCTGGAACTCACTCTGTAGACCAGGCCGGCCTTGAACTCACAAAGATCCACCTGCCTCTCTGCCTCCCAAGTGCTAGCGTGTGCCACCATGTTGGTTCAATGCCTTTTTAAGACAGCTTATAGCTTTGGGCCTCTAGATTTGGAAATCAATGCAAACTCTCAGAAAACTCCCCAAGAAAGAAAGTTCCTGCCTCAGACTAGTTTTGAGGGTCAGGTTGGGGGTGGAGGATCACTACCTTTTGGTTTCAGGCAGGTGTGATTGGCACACATATCACCTAGGCTTGTTCAGGAAGTGCTAATCAGACCATGCTGTGATTTATACTGTTCGAGGAGTTCCAGTGTGGAGGCCCAGAAGTTTAATATGAATGCAGTGAGCGAGGCAGGGACCAGAATGGGGAAGGCCACCAAAAAATCCAAGCTCATTGTTGACTTTTATTGCCCTACAGATGGATAATACAGAGTTCAATCCATTGTTTAATTCCAGTTGTTCAATAAACCAAAATGTTAGCTCTTGATATAGTACTCTCTGGTGATAGCATGCAAACCCATGACTTACGGGTAACTTCTGAGGCTTAATCAACAATTTGTATAGCTCTAAATACTTAAACATAATGTTTTATTTAAAATGCCAACTTTAAATTAAAAGTCTGTCTGTTGTCATGCCCAAACTTTTAACCTCTTCTTACTACTGTACATAATTCCTGCTAGCCAGATGTTGTTTGATAGCTCCATAATAACAATGGAGGTGCTTGTCCCAGCCTGACTTGATTCTCTCTTTTTGATGTGTAACATATGTGGAGCAGTCAGCTAAAAGGCTTATCAAGAAGATGCTGTGTGACACTTGGCTTTTGGCTCTTGTTGCCGTGCCACTTGCCATATGGTAAAGAACTGGCTCTAGAAGCCTCTATCTTCAGAATTGAGATTTGAGCCACTGGACTTTCCATAAGAATTTTCCTCCCTTTGTGATTTATGCATTGCAAGTTTCTAGTACCTGGTTTTTCCAAATTATTACCCCTTAGTAGTAGGTTGTGCTAGCCACCCTTTTAGTGTCACCCTTATGTTTTTATCCATACTTACTATGTTTAAGCATCAAAAACCTTTTTTTTAGCCAGGCGTGGTGGCACACGCCTTTAATCCTAGCACTAGTGAGGCAGAGGCAGGCAGATCTTTGTGAGTTCAAGGCCAGCCTGGTCTAGAGTGAGTTCCAGGACAGCTGGGGCTACAGGGAGACCCTGTCTCGAAAAGACAAAACAAACAAAAAAAAGTTTTAATTCACTGCCAATTATATTCTCTGCTGATGATTTTAAATATACTTCCTACAGAAAACACATTGTTAATTATCAAGTATGAATTGATATCTTTTTAATCAAGTACAAGTTATTTTCTTTGGTAACAATTACTAAAAATTTCCAGACTGAAATAAAGACTTCAGTCTCTTTCAATATAGAACAAGAGTTGCTCTTCATTTTGCTTTGTTTTTTTTAATTGTAAGAGTGCATGGATATAAGTGCTCCTGTGTTATTCGGTGACTGAGGAGATCAGAAGAGGGCATTGGATCACCTGGAACTAGGGTTGGGGACAATTGTTTGCTGCTATGTGAGTGCTGGGAAATGAACCCAGAACCTCTGCAAAGAGCAGCCAAGTGCTATTAACTGTGTTAGGTCTGGGCTTCCCAGAATTCCAAGGGACACACAGATGTTGGCTTCCTCCAGAGCCTGTCAATCTTCTGACCTCTTCCCCTGTACCTGAGGCCCCGGCCCATGGCTATAAGTGGGTGGGCCCCAGTCGCCATCTTGCCCCTGCCCTGCCCCTGCTCCTGCTCCTGCTCCACCATGTCCCAGCAGGTGGCCCGCTCTGGCAGTCCACATGGAAGTAAATCATGTTCCCAGAGTGACTTAAGTTTCATGTGCCTTGTTATCTGGGAGTTTTCGCCTTTATAACCTAACATTAACCACTGAGCCATCTCTCTAGCCTCACAGCCCCACGAAAGTTGTTGTTTTTTTTTTTTTCTTTTTTACTGTTGAGTTTCATGTGAACAAGGGTTGTTCTTAATGAAAAGATTAAACAGGCTACCATAAACTGGGTATAGGGCACACACTTGTAATTCTTGCACTTGGGAGGCTAATGCAGGAAGATGATTTGAGTCCTGGAATTTGAGGCCAGCCTGGGCAGCACAGCATGTCTCAAAAAATAGAAAAGAAAATCATAATTAACAGTACACAGATAAAGAGTAAGAAGAGCCTAGAACATCAGTTTTTTAAATTATTTTTTTATGTGTATGAATGTACTGTCTGCATGTAGGTTTGTGCACCCGCAACATGCAATGCTGCAGAGGTCAGAAGAGGGTGTCGTATTCCCCTGGGTCTGGAGTGAAAGACAGTTCTCAGCCACCATGTGGGTGCTGGGGATCGAACCCAGGTCCTCTGCAAGAGCAGTTGGCGCTCTTAACTGCTAGGCCATCTCTCCAGCCCCCAGGACATCAGTTTTAAAAAGAAAGGGGGCTACATGCAGACAGTATACTTAAATAAATAAATAAATAAATAAATAAATAAATAAATAAATAAATAGAAAGAGGAGAGGGCACAGTGTTTGGTGAGATCCTGCAGCTATATAATTCTTTGGGATTAGAAGATATATATCTATAGATATATAGATATATATGCTTTTTTTGTTGTCTTTTTCAGACAGGGTCTCCCTGTAGCTCTGGCTGTCCTGGAACTCACATTAGACCAGGCTGGCCTTAAACTCAGAGATCCACCTGCCTCTGCCTCCCAAGTGCTAGGATTAAAGCCATACGTCACCAAGCCCAGCCTACTCTTTTTTTACATTTTTGAAGTAAAGAATTTAGATAACCTTTGTACTCTGAGGTGTACTACATTTAATACAGGAATACAGGAAAGTGCACATATTGAAATAAGGATTGAAGTCACATGGCATCTAGGAAGAAAGATGAAAAGGACTTGGAATAATGGAGAACCATTTTCAGTAATATGAAAAATAACTTTAAAAGCTTGTCAAAAAAAATCACTTGGGAGGCAGAGGTAGGCAGATCTCTGTGAGTTCAAGGCCAGCCTGATCTACATAGCAAGCTCCAAGCCAGTTGGGACTAAAAGGAGACCCTGTCTCAAAAAAAGACCAAAAGGAAAAAAAAAAAAAAAGAGAGAGAGAAAAACAAAAAAAACATAAAAGTTCCATGAAGAGAGAAGAAATTCTGCGAGAGATTCAGATTATATATGAAGAACAATGTCTTGAAATTTAAGATTGTTCACCATTATACATAAAAGTATAGTATGTCCATCCTTTGGGATCATACAGATAGTTTATTAGCCGTCTTATAAAATGTACCAGATCACTACCTTAAGAAAGTGTCTAGGCTTGGGCTATAGCTCAGCAACAGAGTGTTTGTCTAGCATGCATGAAGTCATAGGCTCAATCCCCAATACCACAAAAATAAGAGCTTTTTTGTTTAGTAGAGGGAGGGAGGGAGGGAGGNAGGGAGGGAGGGAGGGAGGGAAAGGAAAGGAAAGGAAAGGAAAAAGAAAAGGAAAGAGGAGAGGAAAGGAAATGAAATGGGAAATCTAGGCGCAGTGGTGGGCACATGTACTGTAATCCCAACTCAACTACTCAGGAGGCTGAGATAAGAGAATCACTTGAGGCTGGAGCTTTGGGTCCAGCCAGAGCAGCACAGCTGATAAGTTGTTGTTGATGTTGATGTCGTTGGGGCCGTTGGTTGGTTAGTTGTTGTTGATGTTGATGTCGTTGGGGCCATTGGTTGGTTAGTTGTTGTTGATGTTGATGTCGTTGGGGCCTGTTGGTTGGTTAGTTGTTGTTGATGTTGATGTCGTTGGGGCCATTGGTTGGTTAGTTGTTGTTGATGTTGATGTCGTTGGGACCTGTTGGTTGGTTAGTTGTTGTTGATGTTGATGTCGTTGGGGCCTGTTGGTTGGTTAGTTGGAATTTTGCTGGGAAAAAGAAAAGGCTAAAGCCTGGTACCAGCCAGAGGAGGAACCCGTCTCCTGGAATGAGATTTCACATAGTTATGACAACTTGTCAGACCACCATGGAGGAGAGGCTGAAGCTGATGATGGCAGTGCCACACCTGACCAGGACTACTTACTTATGCACACCCCTGGCCTTCTATTTAAACCTAAATCACATGTCAAGACTTGGGTACCCCACCCTGCCCCAGGTGTTATGGACCTCTCTTTGTCCTCTTCCCAGGGTGATCACATCGAGTAAATCTCCTTGCTCTGCATTTCACTATTACTCGTTTGTTTCATTGGCCTATGGAGGATGCTCCCATCCTTGTTAGGGCTGCAAAAGTCCAGACTTGTACCCTAACAACTCTGATAACATCAAAGCACGCTGAATTCTAGGGCAAATGGTAGTGAGGAGGGAAAACGCAGGAATAAGTAGCAAATCATTGTTTGTTTGTTTATGTTTTTTTGTCTTTTTTAATTTTTTTTTATTATGTGTATGAGTGTACTATCTGCATGTGGGTTTGTGCACCCGCAACATGCAGTGCCATGGAGGTCAGAAAGAGGGCATCAGATTCCCTGGAACTGGAGTTTTCAGCCACCATGTGGGTGCAGGGGATCCAACCCGGGTCCTCTGCAAGAGCAGTCGACACTCTTAAGCACTAGGCCATCTCTCCAGCCCCCTTTTTTTGTCTTTTTGAGATAGGGTCTCCCTGTAGCCCCAGCTGGTCTGGAAGTTGATATGTAGACGAGGCTGGCCTTGAGCTCACAGAGATCCTCCTGCCTCTGCCTCCCGAGTGCTGGCATTAAAGACCTGTGCCACCACACCCAGCTCCAGACCATTCTTTAAAGAGCCTAAAGAAATGGCTTGTGGATTTATTTCTTGTTGCAATTGCCCTAATCATTAGAATTATAGGTGTCCTATACTACTAAAGTTACTCATTTTTGTTAACATTGGCGCTCAGCATAGTGGTTTATGCTTATAATCCCAGCACTCTAGAAATAGAGGCAGAAGGATCAAGAGTTCAAGGCCAGCCTCATCAGCATAGCAAGTTGGAGGCCATCCTGGGCTACATAAGACCCTCTCTCAAGTACCAAAAGTAAAAACTTAAGATTGGTAAACTTTTGTAAAGGACCAGGTGGTAAATATTTTTGTCTTTACTACACTCTAGTCAGTCATTCAGCTCTGCTGTTGTTCCCCAAAGCAACCATAGATAATTAAATGCTGATGCCTATATTCCAATAAAACTTTATTACAGGCTGGAGACATGGCTCAGTGGTTAAGAATACTTACTGCTCTTGCAGAGGACCTGAGTTTGGTTCCCAGTACCCACATCAGGCAGCTTATAACCACCTGTAACTTCAGTTCCAGGAAGACTTGCTCCCCTCAGGCCTCATTCAGGCACACATACATATAAATTGATAAAGAAATAAATTTTTTACTGGCCGGGCGTGGTGGCGCACGCCTTTAATCCTAGCACTTGGGAGGCAGAGGCAGGCGGATCTTTGTGAGTTCAAGGCCAGCCTGGTCTACAGAGTGAGTTCCAGGACAGCTGGGAGCTACAGGGAGACCCTGTGTCTCGGAAAGACAGGAAGGAAGGAATGGAGGAAAGTGAAAGGAAAAGGACAAGAGACATGAAAGGAACAGGGAAGGAGGAAAGGAAAGGAAGAAGGAGGAGGAAGGAACAAGGAAGAACGGATAAACGGGAATAAGGAAAGGAGAAGGAAAGGAAGGAAAGGAAAGGAAGGAAAGGAAAGGGAATGGAAAGGAAAGGAAAAGGAAAGGAAAGGAAAGGAAAGGACGGAAAGGAAAGGAAAGGAAAGGAAAGGAAGGAAAAGGGAAAGGAGAAAGGAAGGAAAGGAAAGGAAAGAAAGGAAAGGAAAGGAAAGGAAGGAAAGGAGAGGAAATGGAAAGGGGGGAAGGGAAGGAAGGGAAGGAAGGGAAGGAAGGGAAGGAAGGGAAGGAAGGGAAGGAAGGGAAGGAAGGAAAGGAAGGAAAGGAAGGAAAGGAAGGAAGGAAGGAAATTTTTTAAAGAAAAAATTGATTTACAAAAATAAGTAGGATGTTAAATTTGGAAGGAAGGAAGGAAGGAAGGAAGGAAGGAAGGAAGGAAGGAAGGAAGGAAGGAAATTTTTTAAAGAAAAAATTGATTTACAAAAATAAGCAGGATGTTAAATTTGGCCCACAGACCCAGTCTGTCCCTGGACCTGTTCTAGTGTACACCGAGAAGTGCCAGTGTCAGGGAACAGCCACTTAGGTTCTGAGGTCATTCACCAAATTAAGAGAACAATGGGGCTGGAGAGATGGCTCAGCAGTTAAGAGTGCCAACTGCTCTTGCAGAGGACCCAGGTTCGATTCCCAGCACCCAGATGGCGGCTAAGAACCATTTTAGGCTGAGCATGGTGGCCCACGGCTTTAATTCCAGCACCTGGGAGGCAGAGGCAGGCGGATCTCTGTGAGTTCAAGGCCAGCCTGGTCTACATAGAAAGCTCCAGACCGGCTGGGACTAAAGGGAGACCCTATCTCAAAAAGATGAGAGAGAGAGAGAGAGAGAGAGAGAGAGAGAGAGAGAGAGAGAGAGAGAGAACAAGCCTATGGAGACTGGGAAGATTGATGAATAAAATGTTTAAGAGGCACCTCAGAGGAGAATCAGCAGGATGATAACTAGCTAGACATAAAACATTAAGGATGACTAAGGAAGCATGAGTGCAGCTCAATGGAGAAGTGCTTGTCTAACACACACAAGGCCCTTGTGGGGACCCAGAGATGGGTCCAACCCCCATCTCTGCAGACATAACAACAATAAGACATCTGAGGCTGGAATGTGCAAAGCTCTAAGATCAATGCCCTGTACCTCCTCACCCAAAAAATGACTAAGTTTTCTGATGCTAGAATGTTGTGATAGAAGTAGGAAGTCAGAAATTCCATTTTTAACATGATGCATTTGTGACCTCCTGGGCATTGCCACAGAGAAAAATCCCAAGACCGGTTAAAAGTTTTAGTGTAGTGATTGAGTGCCGGGCCTGGTAGCGCACACCTTTAATCCTATCACTGGGGAGGCAGAAGCAGGCAGATCTTTGTGAGTTCAAGGCCAGCCTGGTCTACAGAGTGAGTTCCAGGACAGCTGGGGCGGCTACAGGGAGACCCTGTCTCAAAAAGATAAAAAAAAAAAATAAGTTTTAGTGATTGACAGAGGCATGGCATGAGATATGATGGAGTCCATAGGGAAGCCAGCTTATCATTAATGAGCTAGTAAGAAAGAACTGAAGGAGAGCACAAAGAATCAGACATAGAGTAAAACTATGGCTTAGAGTGCCATAAAAGCCAGAAGGAGAATTCTGGGAAGAAAGGAAGTGCTGTCACAATGAACACTGTCAGCCAGGAAGAGAACATAAAGAAATAGAGGTGTTGAGATGTGGTAATTGAGAGACTATTGTTGACTGTGAACACAACAGTTCCAGTAATAAGTCTTCGTTCATTTGTCATTGTGTCTGGTAAGTACACAGAGGGATTTTGTCGCTCAGTGCTTTGTAGTTTACAGAGGCCTCCTCTCAGGTCATTCCTAGTAGAAGATGACCGAGTGGAACCGTATCGCAAGCTCTGCTTAGGTCCGCAGACTCCACTCAACTGTATGACACCTGTCGTGGAGCAGGAGATTCCTTGAAAAGAATCCCAGCAGTTTATTAGTAGCATCTCTTACAGCAGCTACAGCCAAACCTTATCATTAACCCAAATCTTAACAGTCTCATCTGTGTAAGCAAACACAGTGCCTCAGTGCTAGAGATGATGTGAAAATTTAGGAAGTGCCTCGCAAGCACCCAGATTGGAAGTGTGAGTGAATTGCTGCTATTAAGTAATAAAACCTGTTACAGGACAGGAGGAATTTGGAACACAAAAAGATTTCATATAGAGTCCATATGCCCTCTAAATGTAAGTTACTTTGGAAATCATACTTTTGAATAATTTGTAAGATCGTACTATTATGTGAGATTTTCAGGATTTCACATCTTTATATATCATTACTTTATAACTTTTCAAAACCATCCTCCCTTTTTTGTATTCAAGTACCTGCTCTCTAGAAAGGATAATTTTAAATTTTTTTTAATTTTATTTATTTCTGTATGTGTATGAATGTACTGTCTGCATGCAAGTCTGTGCATCCGTGTCGTGCAATGCTACGGAGGACAGAAGAGGGCGTCGGATTCCCCTGGAACTGGAGTTCTCCTGGAATTGAAGTTTCAGACGGTTCTCACCCGCCATGTGGGTGCTGGGGATCGAACCCGGGTCCTCTGTAAGAGCGATCAGCACTCTTAACCGCTAGGCCATCTCTCCAGCCCCTAGAAAGGATAATTTTAAGAAGAAAATACAGTTTTTATATGACTTTCCAAAAGTAATCCACTGGGCGCACAGAAGCTATTTAAGTATATGTTTTCGTTCACAACTCACCTCTGTTCCAAAAAAGAATTTCACCAAACTAATAAACACTTAGAAAGCTTACCTTAAATAGTCCTATAATCATTTACATTTTGTGTTAGAGACTAGGGTGAATAAGTCTTTTCAAAGGAAACTATGAGGGGATAAGAGGAATAGCTTTGGTTAACTTCCAGGAGTGTAATTACTCAGCACATTTAAAGCTCAAGTGTTAGACTCATCAGGAAATCCTGTTCTAGCTGCCTGAAGATTGCTATCTATCTGTCTGCTCCATGACTGTTACAGGAATCTCTAGACCCACACTGATATTCCTGTTACTAACAGACCTTGTGTGGTTCCTTCTATTAGGTTATAAAGGCTCAAACCCCAGATAAAAAGGCACACGAGACTTAGTCACTCCAGGAACATTATTTACTTCCATGTGGACTTCCAGAGCGGGCCACCTGCAGGCACGTGATGGAGCAGGAGCAGGGCAGGGGCAAGATGGCAACTGGGGCCCACCCACTTATAGCCATGGGCCGGGGCCTCAGGTACAGGGGAAGAGGTCAGAAGATTGACAGCCTCTGGAGGAAGTGGACATCTGTGTGTCCCTTTGGAATTCTGGGAAGCCCAGACCCTAACATTCCAGCCTTTTGATTATGATAAGGAAATGGGACACTGTTCTCTCTGCAGTATCTGCTTCAGAGGTGGGGGGGGTGAAATCTCAGGGGAACACATGTCAGGCTGGAGGGTTAGAATCTGGTTTCCCATCTTGGCTGCTCGGTGCTCTGCCTGGTGGTTTTGGTCCAGAGTCATAGTGGCCAGTACTTAGTGGACATTTTCTCTGCAACTGAAAAGACAAGCTGGTTGTGTCTTATATGAGTATACCAGTGCAGGGACTTCACAGTACCAATGCAGGGGAAGTGGGGGTGCTTCTGGGTGCACCAGCAATTGGAGGGTCCCTGTCTAGGGTCTCCAGAGGGAGAGAGGACCTGTACTCTATTTCTGAGGAATTGGAAAAAAGTTTTAGTACACAGAGCTCCAGAATAAGAGTCATAGCCATGAGAATATAAAAGGTGGTATTTTCTGGCATGGCCCATTAAATCTGTCACCTATCTCTGAGATAGTTTCTCATATGACACCACAGGTTTCTAACTTGACACAGTATGTCTCTCACCTATCTCTCTGGTAATAAGGTGTAAGTTATTTTGTTTTCTTTGTATTATAGTTTCCTGTTGGGCTGTTTAAAACCACACAATTAGCTCAGATAAATGAAGTTTGTTTTGCTGTTAAGGTCAGTTGAGGTTCTGGTCCTTAGGGGGTCACTCAGGCCTTGCACTGGCTCTCTTCACCAGTTCCATCTATGTGAGGACAAAGTCAGGCCTTGCTTGACCAGAGCTTCCCTTTGAAGCATGAGGAGTTTCTCCTCTATATGGACTTTCCTCCCTTGACTGGACACTGGCAGGATGAAGTCCTTTTAAGTGAATCTCCAAGACCTCCCTGGCCCGGGATGACTGGTGACTCACTGCCATAGGACATGTAAAGGTGCCAAGGCAGGACCCCAGGATAAGTCCTAGGGTCGACCTTAGAGGGTAAGGGCCAAAAGATTGTCCCTTCAAATCCCCCTTGCCAAATCAGATTGGAGCTTTAAGTATGGTTGCTAAACCTCTGGTACTTTAATTACCATATAACACCTAATTAAAGCTTGACCATTGACTTAAGCACTCTTAATAAATTCTTAATTGTGCCAGGCATGGTGGCGCACGCCTTTAATCCTAGCACTCGGGAGGCAGAGACAGGCGTATTTTTGTGAGTTCAAGGCCACTCTGGTCTACAGAGTGAGTTCCAGGTCAGCTGGGGCTACAGGGAGACCCTGTCTTGAAAAGACATAAATAAATAAATAAATAAATAAATAAATAAATAAATAAATAAGTAAATAAATAAATTCTTAATTGCTGTGGCAAAATATTCTAATAATAAAAGTTCATGGTAGGAGCCTGGTGGTAGTAGCTGAAGCACAGGCTAGGAAAGGATGCTACTTACTGGCGTGTGTTGCTGGCTCATGTTTAGCCTATTGAATACAATATAGAAATATCTGGCCAAGAATGGCATTGCCCACAATGGGCACAGGCCAGTCCAATGAAGTCAGTTATTGAAGTTTTCTTAGCTCGGGTGTATCAAGTTGACATTAAACCTATGCAGTAAGACCTACAACTTGTTCTTTAAGGTCTATAAAGGTCATTTAGGTACTCAAAGTAGAATGGATTTAAACCATGAAAGGCAAAAAGAGTTCTAACATACCCCATGAAACAAACCCAAGATAATAAAGAGGCTAAAACAAATACCTTCTAGGACTATCTCAAATGAGGCTGTGTCACTTGTCCCCAGATTTTGAATTATAGCTTTCATAAGGAAAAGGGGTGGGGGATGTCACATACCAACAGCAGACAGGAAATACTTAGGGCTCACCCAGATTGATTACATTGTTTTTGAGACAAGGTATCCCTATGGCCCCATCTGGCCTGCAGTTCACTCTGTAGACCAGGCCACAGAGATCCCCCTGCCTCTGCCTCCCGAGTACTAGGACCAAAGGCATGAGCCACCATGCCAGGCCCAAAGGCAGTTCTTAGCTGCCATGTGGGCACTGGGAATCGAACCTAGGTCCTCTGCAAGAGCAGTCAGCGCTAACTGCTGAGCCGTCTCTCCAGCCCCCATTATAGAATTCTTAAAAGTGAACAGTACTTCATGCATACACTCATAAATAAGGTTCTAATAAATAAATTTGGCAATGACAGTTTATAAAGGTTGTACTGAGCAGAGGCACATGCATTGCTATCGTACACAGATCTTAATATGCTGTTTAACAATATCCACATATTCCTTCAAGAGATTTTTATCCTAGTGTTTGTACTGAACAGTCACATACATTGGGAAAAAAAAACTTCCTTAGAAATATTATTTAAAACATGCAGCTTGGGGCTGGAGAGATGGCCTAGCGGTTAAGAGCACCAACTGCTCTTGCAGAGGACCCGGGTTCGATCCCCAGCACCCACATGGCGGCTAAGAACCGTCTATAACTCCAATTCCAGGAGAACTCCAGTTCCAGGGGAATCCAAGGCCCTCTTCTGACCTCCGCGGCATTGCACAACACGGGTGCACAAACCTACATGCAGACAGTACATTCATACACATAAATAAATTTTAAAAAATTAAAAAAGAAACTTTTAAAAGAATAAATTCATTGTTAGTGGAAAAATCAAAAGTCCCTTAAGGGGAGGCAGGCAGGAGGAAAGTCTTATAAACAAAATATAAATAAAATGTTTGTTAAAAAGCCAGATGATGTGAAAATCTCAAACAAAAGCCTGTAAAAAATTAATTATCCATACAAAAGTAAAAATGGAAAATTTATTGTATTTTGAAGTGGATGAAAAACCAGTAAAGACAAAACTCGTTACTCTGAAATAAAAATGTATTAATTGAATCTCAATTGCCTTTTTATAATAATCCAGTATAAAAAAACAAAATTGTGAAAGGATCAGAACATGCCATTAAATAAATTGTAAAAGGATTAGAGCATGGCATTACTTGTTATAAGCGCCGATGTAAATTTAAGTTTGCGAGAATATTCCTGCCACATGTCAAGATGGCAGCTGAGGAGTGGGTGTGGTTAGCACAGTTACCATGGAAACGGGGCATGCACACTCCACCTTTTTCTGTTTGAGTGAGCGCAGGAAAAGGCACAGTAAAGAAAAGTAAGGAGGGGAGGGGAGAGGTGAGGAGAGGAGAGGGAAAGAAAAAAGATTCTGTAGGAAGGGAGCAAAGTTTTTAGCCTTGGAAGCACTTTCTGAAGATTAGGTCACATCTGCCCTAATGTCAAGGGTGCTGGTCAGAGTCCACAGGCCCATACGACCAACGTGGGGGGGCACGGGCCTGCAAAATCAACATCCCAGAATTTACAGGGGGGACTGGAATAACAGGTCCAGATTTTGTCTCCAGTGTCCTGGAAGACAGTGGTCCAGACAGGATTCGGGATACGGGAACTCTCTGATACACCGGTTCTCAGGAGAATTCAGAAATGGGGAAAATGGAAAAGAAAAAACGGGAGGCTAAAAAAGAAAAACGGTGAAGGAGAACAGAAGGAAGACAGAGGCGGAAAACAGGTTAGAATTCAGAGAAGAAACGTTGAGGCGGAGGGGGCAGAACAGACACAGGGTCTCACAGAAGGCAGGGATGGGAGATGAAATCTCCCCTCACTCAGATGCCTGGATGGCCGGCTTAAGGCCACTTAAGGGGTCTTGCCATAAGGGTCACACGTATCATCCCCGTGCTCGGTCACCATGTGGTGAGTACCTACCTGATGAAGTGAAATGACCCCAGCAGAATCACGGAGTAAGGCCCAGTCAGATTCTGTAGCCTGTCAGAGCTGTGGAACCATACGGTGCACACTGACTTTCATTCACAGTCACACCGGCACAGAGTAGAGTAGGAGAAGAGACTATACCTTTGGCCAAATCGATGGTGGGTGCTGTCTAGCCTGCGCCCAGTAACCTGGCTACCCTGAAAGGGGGGGGGGGGTTTGAAACGGCGATCCTAGCCCACAGCACCATTATATTAGGTTATAAAGGCGCAAACCCCCCGATAAAAAGGCACATGAGCCGGGCGTGGTGGCGCATGCCTTTAATCCTAGCACTTGGGAGGTAGAGGCAGGCGGATCTTTGTGAGTTCAAGGCCAGCCTGGTCTACAGAGCGAGTTCCAGGACAGCTGGGGCTACAGGGAGACTCTGACTCGAAAAGACCATGAGACTTAAGTCACTTCGGGAACATGATTTACTTCCATTTGGAACTGCCAGCGTGGGCCCCCCCGCAGGCACGTGATGGAGCAGGAGCAGGGACAAGATGGCGACTGGGCCCCACCTATTTATAGCCATGGGGCAGGGCCTCAGGTACAGGGGCAGAGGTCAGAAGATTGACAGCCTCTGGAGGAAGTGGATATCTGTGTGTCCCTTGGAAGCCCAGACCCTAACACTTCAATACTTCTGCCTGCCAAGCACTTGCTGCTTTCTTATTCATAGTTCTCTAAAAGATGTAAACCATCCTATTTCTTGTGTGTTCATTGAAGGCTTAGTACACATTAGACAAGTGAAGGTCAAGTTTAGAATGATCTAGCCTACAGAGAATGGGAGCTTGCACAGTGGCTAAGATTGGGCTTGTCAGATTGCTCACTCAGCTTTGCTACCTTCTGTCTGTGTTACTTGAAGGAAGTTACTTATTCGGTTCTTGCTTGCTTATTGCCTTTATTTTTTTGTGCATAAAAGGTAGTGGAGGGTTTAGAGAGATGGCTCAGAGGTTAAGAGCATACACACCTCTTACACTGAACCTGAGCTTGGTTTTCAGCACTGATGTTACAACCACCTGTAACTATAAATCTTGCTCCAGGGAATCCAATGCCTCTGGCGTCCATGGCACCTGCATACACTTGCACATACCCACAACAGACAGACAGACCACACACACACACACACACACACACTTTAAATGTGGTTTATATGACACGTGTAAAGCAATTTCTGATATTCAAGGATAGAATTTAGCTCATATATGAAAATAAAACTTTCTCAATTATGCCATTAGTACTTAACTCAAAATTTCAAAATTATCCATAAAATTAGAAGCAAGTAGTGATTATCTCATATCTCAGTCTGTGTGCTGCTGTAAGAACAGAAAATGAGCCGGGCGTGGTGGCGCATGCCTTTAATCCTAGCACTTGGGAGGCAGAGGCAGGTGGATCTTTGTGAGTTCAAGGCCAGCCTGGTCTACAGAGTGAGCTCCAGGACAGCTGGGGCTACGGGGAGACCCTGTCTCGAAAAGACCAAAAAACTAATGGGCCCGTCTTCACCATCACAATTGTTGCTCTTCTGAGTTTTCTCTAACTTAAGAATCCTTTGTCGCCGATGCCGTGGTGGTGCACCCCTCTAATCTTAGCACTCAGGAGTGCAGAGGCAGCGGATCTCTGTGAGTTCAGGCCAGCCGCGGTCTACATAGTGAGTCTGCCAGACCAGCTGGTGGCTACAAGGGAGATCCCTGTCCATCAAAAAAAGACAAAAAAAAAAGACAGGAAAAAAAAAAAAAGAGAAAAATCGGTGTTGCCTGAACAGACGAAACATGGATACTGTTTTGTGTTCTGGTGTCGTATCTCCCCTCTGAAGGTTACCCTCCCTGACTGACTCCCAGTCCAGATTCTCTGAGCCCACTCATAACCCCCGGCCTTCCTTACCTTTTCAGAAGTCCTTTCCTATTTGTGACCACCACAGTAAACTGTGCCTTTTAGGTGTCATGGTCATGCACATTTTGTTCAAACCTGAGTGCTTTCGGGAGTAAAAGGGTATGCTTTTAATTAAGAATGATGTAAAAAAATTAATCGTAGGGACCACGCCTTCTGGTCAGGACATTACAGATGAGACCCCCCTCTCATAGACTTCGTGAGAAGTAGATGTGGTCAAAAAACTTAGAAATTGCATTGTTTATTAATAAAACATTTGAGAGATGTCATCATTCCTTTTCCTTAATAAATGTCATTCTTCCTGTTCAATTTCTGAGCAAGGCTACCACCCGTTAGCACATTTTTTACATGCTTTTCCCCTCTAGCTGTGGCTGTTTCTCAGCCTGTCCTTCTTTTCTATGACCTTGATGACCTGCCAGCTAGAACCTACTCTTCTCAATGTCTTCAGAATCTTCCCAGAAACAGAGATTAGCCATGGCTTCCTGCAGTGGAGGCGCTAACTGGAGACTGCACAGAAATCCCCACCCAGTCTGTATCGGACTTCTTGGGGAGCTCCCTTGTTGCCGCATGCCACAGGGAAGAAATGCTCACACAAAGTACGCGGGAGCCCAGTGGACGTGCGAGGCGCAGCACTGGTAATTCTTGCAGAGGACCTGGTTGAGTCCCAGCAAGCATCCACATGGCTCTTAACAACTGTCTGTAACTCCAGTTTTCCAGGGGATCCAATGGCCGCTTCTGATCTCCGCAGGCATTGCACCACCCGGGAGTACTTACACACATGCAGGCAATACTCTCAAATAGATAAAAATAAAATAGTTTTTCACACAGTGCCAAGAGTGTTGGCTGAATATGGCTTAGTAAAAGATTGGGGTTGGGAGGGCCAGCACCAGCAGTGACCCCACTGGCCCTGGCCGACTTCAGCACAATCTGCTGGCCAGTACTTCCTGGGATGTGATGCACATAAGATGGGGTGTTCAATGGGCAACACTGATGTAGCCGGACAGCCACTGCTTCATAGATGTATGGATCCTGCCGAGATTCGTACCTATATTGATGCCACTTGAAATGAACTGCTGGTGCCGGGATATTCCTGCCACTAAAGCTGAGGCTATCTCTTTTCACTGTAGGTATGATGCCCAAGGTCATTTTGACAGTGTTGAGGATTGAAAACACAGACCTATGCACCTGCTAGGCCAGCTACTTATTCCCAACAGAGCCACACCCCTAGCCTGTGAGTTACAGGAGCACAGAGCAATGGAGCCCGCTCTGGGTAGTGCGGAAGTTCTGCAACTACTCTTTGGGATTCTTCTTGGAGATTTCATCCTCGCTTGCAGTATGGTGGCACAGCCTTTACTCCCAAACTCTGGAAGCAGAGGAAGACAGAGCTGTCTCAGTTCAAGGCCAGCCTGTTGTTCTACAGAGCAAGTTCCCAGGTGAGCCAGGGCTATGTAGTGATACTCTGTCTCAAAAAAGATCTCTTTCCGATCTGTTCATTGGCCACTGATCTTTAGTTAGTAGGGACTCATATGTATTTGGCAAATGTTAGAAATAGTGTAAATATGCATATAAATCCTTTTGGCAATGGGTCGTGCTTGCTGACCTCAGCCAAGTCTTGGCCCTGGAGGTCGTGTAGGTTTGCTCTGGTGTTGAGAACGTGTGTTTCGTTTTTTTTTTTTTCTGACACTATAAGACACTCCAGGCCGAGCTTGTATTTTTTCCTGCCCTAGTCCAGGCATTCCTCTTGAATTTCTTTTTTTTTTATGAAAAATAAATATTTAACACGAAGATCCATAACAGCACTTGGGGCTGCATTGTTTCAGCCCTCATTAACCTGGAAGGGGTGTATGGGAGGCCGACACAGCACCCCATGCAGCACCTCACGGCAGCTGGCCCACGCAGTACCCCATGCAGCTACCCCACCCGGCACCCCACGCAGCACCCCACAGCAGCTGCCCCTGCAGCAACGTGGAAGCAGTGATGTATTTGGGAATGGTGTGATGCTGACACTAGATGGCTGATGTTTCTAGTGAGCTCCCAGCTCCCAGTCCAAGGCTCCCAAAGGACAAGATGTGGAGATAACTGAGGTGTCTCTGCACACAGGGCAGGAAGAAGTGGGGATGGCCAGTGTCCCCTCTCCCTCTGGTGTTGGGGAGGAGCTCTATCATGATTTCTAACAGCTTTAGGGTAGAATGTACACACATACTGTTTTAAGTGGCAAATATATTTATTTTAAAGGCTTCAATGACAGAAGTCACAATTTAGGCTTACAGCATTTTCTTAGTTTTAAAGAGATCCCTTGTGCCCCTCTCTTAGCCACCTCCACTGTCACCCTGAGCCATGAAATCACTACTGAACAATACATGCGTTTAAGAAATATAATGTTCTCATGGGGCGGGAGTGGGTGGCGGCACGCCTTTAATCCTAGCACCTTGGGAGGCCGGAGGCGGCGGATCTTTGTGAGTTCCAGGACCAGCCTGGTCTACAGAGTGAGTTCCAGGACAGGCTGGGGCTATCAGCGGGACCCTGTCCCTCAAAAAAAGCATATTTTGTAGTCTAGACTGGCCTCAAACTAAAACTCACTATGCAGCTAAGAATGAATCTGAACTTTTGATCCTCCTAGCCTCTACCTCCATACTATTACCCAGGATTAAAGGATGGTACCATGGAGGGGTTTATATGGTGCTGGGAATGAACTCGGGCTTTGTGTATGATAGTCAAGCACTCCGCCACTGAGCCACATATACCCACCCCTTAATAATTGCTTGAACTCGGAGCCTACCCTGCCTCTGAGTGCTGGATTAAAGATGTTTTTTTACCAACCTATCTATCTATCTAATCGATCTATCTATCTATCTATCTATCGATCTATCTATATCTAATCTACATCTAATCTGCCTCAACACTTTTCTTACTATCCTTGCTAATCAAGAGCCAGCACCTAGGGTGAATTCACTAACTTGCATGATGGTAGCTGCAGATGGTGTTGTGGTAAACGGGGCTGCCGGTACCTTGTCAGGCTGCCTCTGGCTACTGTGACATTCCTGTGAACCTACAGTGAGTTTCAGGTCAGCTTTCATCAGAGAAGACACTATCTAAAAACAAAATCAAACCAAAAAAGAAAAAAAAAGTGTTTGTCCCTCTGAAAAAATTTTTTGGCTAATTACAAGTCTTACTGCCTTCTTGGGTGAAGAATTAAAGATGTTGTTCAATCATGCCCAGCCCTAGAAATGTATGGGACACATGTACACAGTATGTGATGGTTAAGTCAGAGTTTTACATTGTATTTCCTTTAAATATTTTGAAAAAATGTATTTACATACACATTAGCTTGTCAGGAAATACAAATCAAACAGAGGAAGTATCTTACCCCAGTTAGGAGGACTACATTTTATCAAAAGACAAAGATACAGATACAGGTGGGGGGAGTGACTCAGAGATAGAGTGACTATCCCGCATTAGGTAGGCCCTGTGCCAGCCCCAACACCGCCGACAAACAAAAAAACAAAACAATCCAGCCAAACTACCAAATGCAGAACTTGTGCGGTTGAGGATGTGGAGAAAGTGGACTCTTACAACTTGGTAGTAAATCAGTCCAGCCACTGTGGAAAAGTTTAGAAAACTCTGTAATGTAGAAGGGCTTGCGTTCAAACTCTCAAGATCCTCCCAAGTGGCTGCATTAACGTATGTATGTACTACCATGTCCCACTTGAAAATGCAATATGTATACAGAATGAAATATTATTCAGCCATAAAAAAATGAGTCCTAATTACTCGAAGCTAAATGGATGAAACAGTAAGTGAAGTAAGTCAGACAAAAAGAAATATTATGTGTTCTGTCTCATACCTGGATGTCTCATATATCATGTATGTTGATGCCTGTATATTGTATGTAGTGCACCGTGTGCTGCAGAGCCCACAAGCCACAAGAGGGCTTGAGAACCAAACTTGTTCTTCCACAAGCGAGCGGCACGTGCTCTATACTGACTGAGCTCACTCCAGCCCCTCATGGATGCTTTAAAAAAGCAATTGGGGCTAGAGAGATGGCTCAGCGGTTAAGAGCACCGACCTGCACTTGCAGGAGGACCAGAATTCGAACCAGGGTCACCCACACTGCTAACACATCGGTGAAACCATCTTGTAACCACAGATTCCAGGAATCTGACGCTCCTCTTCTGACCCTGCGCATTGCATGACACGTGCACAAACCCTACATGCAGACAGTACATTCACACACAAAAAATAAACATTTAAAAAAATTTAAAAAAGCCATTGGCCAACTATAATAAATGATAAGAAGCTGCTACAGGGTTGGGAGGAGGAGGATGGAGAGTGAAGTAAGAGAAGTAGCCCCCAAACATAGAAGTAGCAAGTTGTAGTGTTGTACAGCACAGTGGGGTGACTGCGGTTCAGTGACCTGTGATGGACTTTATGAATACCCAGAAGAGACGGAGTACTTCAGACTCTGAGCCCCGATAAGCACACTGTGTTGTACTAGGAAGTGTCCCACTGCTGTGAGACAGGCCACTGCATGGCCTCTGAGTGACAGAATGCTTTAAAAAATTTTTTTTTAAGTTTTTTTTTTCTATTTATTTGATTTAATTTAATTTAATTATTTATGTGATATGAAATGTATGTCTAAACATGTGGTGTATTGGCACAATGTGTCTTGCAAGCTGAGGAGGTCAGACGATGCTGAGAGGACTGGATTGCCCCTGGAACTGGGTTCTACTGGAAGTGGCAGTTTACAGACGGTCTCAGCTGCAGTGTGGGTGCTGGGGGATTGAGACAGGGTCCCTGCAGGAAGAGCAGTCAGCGCTTTAACCACTAGGCCATCTCTACAGCGCCCCAAATAACATGCTATTCTTATATTGGGCCTTTTTTCCGATTTATTAGCATGAGTATCTTGTACACTATGTATCTTTTTAAAATTGTCTCAATTGTTTGCTATAATTTTCCTTATTCAAGTTATATTTCTTTGTTAACATGTTTCTAGTTTCTTTTTTTAAATTTTTTAAAATTATTTTATTTATTTTTTGTTTTATGATGTAGTCTGCATGTAGGTTGTGCACCATGTCCATGCAATGCGCAAGGAGGTTCAGAGAGGGGTCGGATTCCTGGAACTGGAGTTAAAGATGGTTCTCACCACATGTGGGTGCTGGGGATTGAACCGGGTCCTCTGCAAGAGCAGTCAGTGCTCTTAACTAGGCTGTCTCTCAGCCCCATATTCCCAATTCTTTTAGATGCTGGTAAGAATGGAATTCCGCTTTATTTTTTTTTTTTTTTGTCTTTTCGAGACAGGGTCTCCCGTAGCCCCATCTGTCCTGGAACACTCTGTAGACAGGCTGGCCTTGAACTCACAAAGACTCGCCTGCCTCTGCCTCCCAAGTGCTAGGATTAAAGGATGCGCACACATGCTGCTCCAGAATCTCTTTTGACAACATGAATCCTCTGGAGCTACAGGCACTGACAGCTGCTCCACTTTTACCTTACCCATCCGTCGTCTTCCCTCACGTCCCCAGGTTGTCTGAGGCCTCTTCAACCTCTCCGGAAGCTCTGCTATACACTTGGACACATTTTGGAAGTGATCTGGATTCTGGAGATTATCTCTTTGAGAGCAGGCCATTAAAAAGAAATTGCTTTGATTTTCAACAAGTGTTAAGATTCTGTTTTGGAACTTGGGAGTTAATCATAGTTTGCTCAGATTATGTAGTAGTATAGTCAGCTTTGAAAAAGAATGACTAGATCTCTAAAGGGGTTCATCTTAGATCACATTTATTGACCTAATTATTTGCAGTTAATTAGATAACAGAGTTTACATAGGTTAAAATAAACAATTTCCTCAAGTTTTTGACTAGAATATCCAGAAAATTAGAGGTCATTACATTTTCCTGAATTACCATATTCAAGTATCAATTTAGACTTCGATTTCCCCCTGCTCAATAAAAATACTGCTAGGGAGGCAGGAAAAGGTTTCCCGTGTCCAAAGAAGTAATTTCCTGCACTTAGGAACTCCAGGTGAGTGGACGGACACGCAGAAAGGTAAAGATCTTTCCCTGGGAAAAACAGTAGTCACCAGTCACCGAAACCAGGCGGAGTGTCCAGTTCTAGTGTAGAGAAGTCCTCTTCTAGTTTCTGTGTCTTCTGGAGTTATATCTTTGGGAAAACTAAAAAATAGAGGTTTGAATAAAACACCTAAAATATTTTACCAGCCATTTATACAGCCAATGTTTGGTCCCATTTCTTCCACAATATGTCTGACAGTAGTTTGTTTGAATAGACCTAGCTTTGCATTCAACTCCAGCGTAGGCCGGGACGAGTCAGGGGAAAGCCCTAGCAGCCCTTGTTGCAGATTTATGTTATTTTATTTATATTTATTATCTTATTTATTTAGTTTCATTCATTCACTCCTTCAATTCCACCTTTTATGTGTCATTGAGGTATGCCTGCATTTGGTAGCGCACCCTACATTGCAATGCCCATGGAGGTACAGTCGAAGAAGCATTGGATCTCCTGGAAACGGGAATATTATGGACTGCGTTTTTACCTGCTATGTCAGGTGCTGTGGAATTGACGACCGTCCCTTTGAAGAGCAGTCATAACTCTTAACGGCTGGAGCCATCTCGCTCAGGCCCATGTTTTAGAATGTTTACAAATTTACCGTGGTTTAAAAATAACAATGGCAAACAGAAAAAAATTTATATAGAAAAAGGTCATGTAGTAGATGGTTATTGCATTCACAATCTTTTATAATCTGGCAGAGGTCTGGGGCAGGATTTCACCTTTGATTAGGCTCAAGTCAAGTGGCAATGGTTAAACAGTGAGCGACAGAGGAACTGTTAAATCTACATAAAACAATCACCTACTTGATGTCCTCAAAACCTCTGACCCACCATTTTTTTCACACAAAAATTTAAAACTATGATAATTTCAAAACTAATCCTTAAACTGGTAATTAACTAAAGCAGGTCTAAAGGACTTCTAATTAAGGCTGCATGCTTAATGTTTGACAAAAACTTTCTCACCAGCGCCATAGGTGCAACAAGCTAACAGTTTGAGATTGAATAACTGGGATCCAACATTCAATAAATCAGAACATCCCCCAATCTCACCATATTTTACAGACCTTTGAATGTGAGGTTTATACACCCAGCCTGAGCTCACTGCCTCAGTAAAACCCTTAGATTCCCAGGGTCCTCCAATCACCTGAAAAGTCACCGAGTACAAGTTGGGAGGGAGTGACAGTACCAATTCCTGATATTTCCTGTTCTAGCAGATTAGACAATGAGATGCTGGTCTTACTCTTCTTCCCTCTCTTCCCTCTCCATTTTTCCTCAGATGGAGCCAGGGTTCCCAAATGCTACGCAAATACCACTACGCGAGCGTAATACCAGCAACCTTTCTGGTTTCCTAACGAAGCAATTCTCTCCCAGAACCTTCTGAATCGATTTAAAAGTTTACTTGAAGATTATGTTATAAAATCAAATAAAAATAATAGGGTGGGGGCATAGAGATGGCTCATGTGGTTAAGAGCACTGTTCTTGCCGAGTTCCATTTTCAGGACCCACATTGTGACTCACAACCCATGTAACTCTAAGCTCCAGGGGATCCAAACGCCTTGTCCTCCAGTCCCTACCTCATGTGCAATACACATCACAGAACAGACACACCCAAACCAAAATTTAAGTATTCTTTTTTTTTGTTGTTTTGTTTTGGTCTTCTTGAACAGGGTCTCCCCTGTAGCCCTAGCTGTCCCTGGAAACCCACTCATGGGTAGCCAGGCTGCGCCTTGAACTCACGAAGATCTGCTCGCTCTGCCTCTATAGTGCATAGGATTAAGGCGTGCGCCACATGTAAAGTAATTCTTAATAGAAGGGCTGGCTGATCCCTGGGACCTGGTGGAAGGTATAAAACCAACTCCTACAAGGTTGTCTTGGACTCCACTGCACAAGCATGCACACATGCATGCCCCACACACCACAAGAATGTAAGGAAAGTTAGAAATAAATAATATGCACTTGTAATGAATTAGTGTGCTCTTGGGAACAGAGAAGTACATTCGCTCATTTTCTATTATATGGTGATTCAGTGTGCCCTACACTTTCATGTTTTTGATGTTGTGCATACGCTTTATGTACTAGTTATTATGTGTTCAATAAAAAGAAAAATGCTTCCTGAGAGGGTCTCATTGTAGTTAAGGAATAATTCTTTCAATAATGACACTAAATCTGCATCTATTTGAGTACATGGAAAGCTGTGGAGAGGAGAGCGTGCAGTTAGGGGACACTCTGATCTGCAGTTTGAAAGAGGCAGGGACTCGAGCACTGTCTCTGGGAGCAGTGATAAGAGTCAGCAAAGGCAGACTTGACATTTACCTGCTTATTTGTATCTGGGATGGTTAAGGCGCTGGCCAGGTAGGGGTAACTTCACTGTCAGAGGCAGCAGGATGAGGATGCTCACAGTGCATCACTGCAGTGAAGGAAGAAGGGAATGGCTACTTCCCAGTGGGTAGGGGGTACTTATCAGGGCCCGAGGTCAGTAACTGACGGGGGGATATCCTGGAATGCAGGAGGCAGAGCTGCTGGCTAGGATGGGCACAAAGTGAAAGTGGACAGCAGGGAAAGGCCTCTGAGGACTACAGACGCCACAGCCTTCCTTAGCACGTTGAAGTTGGGCTTGGTTTTGAAAACTTCACATTTGGGTTTGGGGGCATAGTTCAATGGCAGAACGAACGCATGCTGAGCATACACAGGGCCTTGAGTTCAGTCCCCATGACTGACCCCTGTACAGTTGTCTCTGCCTTCACACGTGTGTGCCTGCCACACCCCCACTGTCCCAGTCCACACACACAATATGCATGCATATGGACACACATGTAAACACACATGTAATATGAGAGGAACTCAACATAGGTAACAAAAAAAAAGTAAATACAATTCAAACTACACCTGTCTGGCTAGACAGCTGTTTCTGAATAAACGGCTAGACTCTCACAGTCCTCACTTTTTCAAATGTAGTTCTGTAAGCAGGGTGGCTATGAACTCTGTAAATATCACAGTTTTCGAAGAATGCTTCTGAATGCCAAGAATCGGTATCAGTCTGAAAGAACCAATAACAGTAAATGTCCGTGAGAGAAGAGCAGGGCCAAGGGCGCTTGTCTTCAACACAGCGTGGAGAGGGNAAAAAAAAAAAAAGAACAAAAATGAAGAGTTAGGAGCACGAGCTGCTCTTGCGGAGAGACCTGGGTTCGAGTCCCAGCACCACATGAGGCTAAGAACCATCTTAACTCCAGTTCCGAGAAAATCCGACGCCCTTTTGACTCCACAGCATTGCACGACACGGGTGCACCAGCCTACATGCAGACGAACACTCATACACATAAAAATAATAAATAAATAAAATTTAAAAAAGAAAGCATTTAGTAGCAATAATGACTCCCTAGAAACTATTAAGGCTAACATGAACCTATAAAAGAATAACTTTATATAGGATGTATTCAAACTAACCTAAAAGCTTTGTTCATAAAGAAAACCAGGATTATGAGAATCTACCTAGGAGGAAAAAAAGAAAAGAACACCATAGTGATCCTGCTGCTCCATGCTGTTAGACTCATGTCAAACTGCACCCATAAGGGATTCCTTCTTACTGAACTTGGACCTGCCGTTAGAACTCTTAGAATATCACTCTGAGCAGCCACCCGGACCCTGTGGACTGGCTCCCGAGGGAAGCCTGTTCACTCTCCAGCCTAACAGCAAGTCTAAAGGAAGCTATGCATGTAACACATGTTCAATCCTAGCTCTGTTTGCAATGTTTTAATGTTTTGAGGTAAGCTGAACCTCAAAGCCACAGGGTCTAGGTTTACAATGTGTTCTAGTAATATTATATACTTAAATGATCATTATAAACTGCAGATGCTCTAATTATGAAATGACTACAGTATCAACTATCATATAATGTGTACAACCTGCCAGTGTTTACTCTGTACTTAATCTGAGCATGGGACTTCTTCAGTGTACAGGGACATGTAGGGCTGCAACCACCCCCATTTTATAAAGATTTACTTTTATTATTATTATTATTATTTTGTCTTTTCGAGACAGGGTCTCCCTGTATCCCCAGCTGTCCTGGAACTCACTCTGTAGACCAGGCTGACTTGAATTCAACAAAGATCCGCCTGCCTCTGCTTCCCAAGGTCTAGGATTAAAGGCGTGCGCCACCACGCCGCCCGGCTAGTTTTATTATTATTATTATTAATTTTTATTCATTTATTTATTGTGTATGAATGTACTACTGCATGTAGGTTTTGCACCCGTGTCGTGCAATGCCTCTGAGGTCAGAAGAGGGTCCGAATTCCCTGGAACGTGAATTCTCCTGGAATTGGAGTTACAGACGTTCTTAGCCGCCATTGTGGGCTGGGGATCGAACCAGGTTTCAATCTGCAAGAGCAGTTGGTGCTCTTAACCGCTAGGCCATCTCTCCAGCCCTACTTTTTATTATTTTTTTCATGCCACATGAAGGCCTGGGGAAGTATCTGATCCCCTGGAGCTGGAGTGTAAGGGTAGTTGTAAGGTGGTTGTCATCTGCCTGAGGTGAGTGCCAGGAACTGAATTAAGATCCTCTGAAGGACAAGGAACATTCTTAACTGCGGAGCCATCTCTTGCAGCCCCTCATTCTTTTTTTTTTTTTTTTTTTTTTTTTTTTTTTTTCCTTTTTTTTCTTTTTGAGACAGGGTCTCCCTGTAGTCCCAGCTGCCTGGAACTCACTCGGTAGAACCAGGCTGCCTTGAAACTCCACAGATCTGCCTGCCTCTGCCTCCAAGTGCTGGGATTAAAGGCATGCGCCACCCACGCCCGGCTTCGTTCATTTTCTTTAAGCAGAATTTTTGCTAGCATCATGAAGAATGTGTTAAGAGATACAGGCTTGTTAGCTTCTTTCCTTATTTCATGGTATTTATCTTTCAGTCTTCTCCTGAGAATTCTTTGTTTGTAAAGCCTTTCTCTGGGAATTTTGTTCCATTAGAGACCGTACCCTTCAGGCCTGAAGGGTACGGTCTCTAATGGAACAAAATTCCCAGAGAAAGGCTTTACAAACAAAGAATTCTCAGGAGAAGACTGAAAGATAAATACCATGAAATAAGGAAAGAAGCTAACAAGCCTGTATCTCTTAACACATTCTTCATGATGCTAGCAAAAATTCTGCTTAAAGAAAATGAACGAAGCCGGGCGTGGGTGGCGCATGACTTTAATCCCAGCACTTGGAGGCAGAGGCAGGCAGATCTTTGGAGTTCAGGCAGCCTGGTTCTACCGGAGTGAGTTCCAGGCAGTGGGACTACAGGGAGACCCTGTCTCAAAAAAGAAAAAAGGAAAAAAAAAAAAAAAAAAAAAAAAAAAAAAAAGAATGAGGGGCTGAAGAGATGGCTCACGCAGTTAAGAATGTTCCTTGTCCTTTCAGAGGACTTAATTCAGTTCCTGGCACTCACCTCAGGCAGATGACAACCACCTTACAACTACCCTTACACTCCAGCTCCAGGGGAATCAGATACTTCCCCAGGCCTTCATGTGGCATGAAAAAAATAATAAAAAGTAGGGCTGGAGAGATGGCCTAGCGGTTAAGAGCACCAACTGCTCTTGCAGATTGAAACCTGGTTCGATCCCCAGCCCAAATGGCGGCTAAGAACGTCTGTAACTCCAATTCCAGGAGAATTCACAGTTCCAGGGAATTCGAGACCCTCTTCGACCTCCGAGGCATTGCACGACACGGGTGCAAAACCTACATGCAGTAGTACATTCATACACAATAAATAAATGAATAAAATTTAATAATAATAATAATAAAACTAGCCGGGCGTGGTCGTGGTGCGCACGGCCTTTAATCCTAGACCTTGGGAAGCAGAGGCAGGCGGATCTTTTTGAATTCAAGTCAGCCTGGTCTACAGAGTGAGTTCAGGACAGCTGGGGATACAGGGGGAGCACCTGTCTCGAAAAGACAAAATAATAATAATAATAATAAAAGTAAATCTTTATAAAATGGGGGTGGTGCAGCCCTACATGTCCCTGTACACTTGAAGAAGTCCCATGCTCAGATTAAGTACAGAGTAAACACTGGCAGGTTGTACACATTATATGATAGTTGATACGTAGTCATTGTCATAATTAGAGCATCTGCAGTTTATAAATGATCATTTAAGTATATAAATATTACTAGAACACATTGTAAACCTAGACCCTGTGGCTTTGAGGTTCAGCTTACCTCAAAACATTAAAACATTGCAAACAGAGCTAGGATTGAACATGTGTTACATGCATAGCTTCCTTTAGACTTGCTGTTAGGCTGGAGAGTGAACAGGCTTCCCCTCGGGAGCCAGTCCACAGGGTCCGGGTGGCTGCTCAGAGTGATATTCTAAGAGTTCTAACGGCAGGTCCAAGTTCAGTAAGAAGGAATCCCTTATGGGTGCAGTTTGACATGAGTCTAACAGCATGGGAGCAGGATCACATAGGTGTTTCTTTTCTTTTTTCCTCCTAGGTAGATTCTCATAATCCTGGTTTTCTTTATGAACAAAGCTTTTAGGTTAGTTTGAATACATCCTATATAAAGTTATTCTTTTATAGGTTCATGTTAGCCTTAATAGTTTCTAGGGAGTCATTATTGCTACTAAATGCTTTCTTTTTTAAAATTTTATTTATTTATTATTTTTATGTGTATGAGTGTTCTGTCTGCATGTAGGCTGGTGCACCCTGTCGTGCAATGCTGTGGAGTCATAAAGGGCGTCGGATTTTCTGGAACTGGAGTTAAAGATGGTTCTTAGCCATCATGTGGTGCTGGGACTCGAACCCAGGGTCCTCTCGCAAGAGCAGCTCAGTGCTCCTAACTCTTCATTTTCTGTTCTTTTTTTTTTTTTTTTTCCTTTTTTGTCTTTTTGAGACAGGGTCTCCCTGTAGTCCCAGCTGTCCTGGAACTCACTCTGTAGACCAGGCTGGCCTTGAACTCACAAAGATCTGCCTGCCTCTGCCTCCCAAGTGCTGGGATTAAAGGCATGCGCCACCACGCCCGGCTTCGTTCATTTTCTTTAAGCAGAATTTTTGCTAGCATCATGAAGAATGTGTTAAGAGATACAGGCTTGTTAGCTTCTTTCCTTATTTCATGGTATTTATCTTTCAGTCTTCTCCTGAGAATTCTTTGTTTGTAAAGCCTTTCTCTGGGAATTTTGTTCCATTAGAGACCGTACCCTTCAGGCCCTCTCCACGCTGTGTTGAAGACAAGCGCCCTTGGCCCTGCTCTTCTCTCACGGACATTTACTGTTATTGGTTCTTTCAGACTGATACCGATTCTTGGCATTCAGAAGCATTCTTCGAAAACTGTGATATTTACAGAGTTCATAGCCACCCTGCTTACAGAACTACATTTGAAAAGTGAGGATCTTGAGAGTCTAGCCGTTATATTCAGAACCAGCTGTTAGCCAGACAGGTGAGTTGAATTGTATTTTACTTTTTTCTTTGTTACCTATGTGAGTTCCTCTCATATTAAATGTGTGTTTACATGTGTGTCCATATGCATGCATGTGTGTGTGGACTGGGACAGTGGGGGTGTGCAGGCACACACGTGTGAAGGACAGAGACAACTTACAGGGGTCAGTCATGGGGACTGAACTCAAGGCCCTGTGTATGCTCAGCATGCGTTCGTTCTGCCATTGAACTATGCCCCCAAACCCAAATGTGAAGTTTTCAAAACCAAGCCCAACTTCAACGTGCTAAGGAAGGCTGTGGCGTCTGTAGTCCTCAGAGGCCTTTCCCTGCTGTCCACTTTCACTTTGTGCCCATCCTAGCCAGCAGCTCTGCCTCCTGCATTCCAGGATATCCCCCCGTCAGTTACTGACCTCGGGCCCTGATAAGTACCCCCTACCCACTGGGAAGTAGCCATTCCCTTCTTCCTTCACTGCAGTGATGCACTGTGAGCATCCTCATCCTGCTGCCTCTGACAGTGAAGTTACCCCTACCTGGCCAGCGCCTTAACCATCCCAGATACAAATAAGCAGGTAAATGTCAAGTCTGCCTTTGCTGACTCTTATCACTGCTCCCAGAGACAGTGCTCGAGTCCCTGCCTCTTTCAAACTGCAGATCAGAGTGTCCCCTAACTGCACCTTCTCCTCTTCCACATGCTTTCCATGTACTCAAATAGATGCAGATTTAGTGTCATTATTGAAAGAATTATTCCTTAACTACAAATGAGACCCTCTCAGGAAGCATTTTTCTTTTTTATTAACTCTAATATTCTAGTACTAAAGCTATGCACACACATCAAAAAATGAAAGTTAGGTGACACTGAATCACAGATATAATAAAAAGGGAATGTCTGCCTCTGTTCCCCAGAGCACACTTAATTCATACAATTGCATATATTTATTTTCTAACTTTTCTTACATTATTGTGTGTGTGGGCATGCATGTGTGCATGCTTGTGCACGTGGAGGTCCAAGGACAACTTGTAGGAGTTGGTTTATACCTTCCACCAGGTCCCAGGGATCAGCCAGCCCTTCTATTAAGAATTACTTTACATGGTGGCGCACGCCTTTAATCCTAGCACTTGAGAGGCAGAGGCAGGCAGATCTTTGTGAGTTCAAGGCCAGCCTGGTCTACAGAGTGAGTTCCAGGACAGCTAGGGCTACAGGGAGACCCTGTTCAAGAAGACCAAAAAAAAAAAAAAAAAAAGAATTACTTTAAATTATGGTTATGTGTGTGTCTGTGTGAGGTATGTGCACATGAGTGTAGGGACTTGGAGGACATAGGCGTTGGATCCCCCTGGAGCTAGAGTTACATGGGGTTGTGAGTCACAAATGTGGGTCCTGAAAATGGAACTAAGTGCAAGAACAGTGCTCTTAACCACTGAGCCATCTCTCTGCCCCCACCTAAATTTATTTTTATTATTTGATTTTTATAAAATAATATTCAAGTAAACTTTTAAATAATCAGCAAGGATATCTGGGAGAGAAATCTTCGTAGGAAACCAAGAAAGGATGCTGAGTATAGCTCAGTAGTGGGTATTTGCTTAGCATTTGAAGCCCTGGGCTCCATCTGAGGAAAAAGAGAGGGAAGGAGGGAAGAAGAGAAGACCAGCATCTCATTGTCTAATCTGCTAGAACAGGAAATATCAGGAATTGGTACTGTCACTCCCTCCCAACTTGTACTCGGTGACTTTTCAGGTGATTGGAGGACCCTGGGAATCTAAGGGTTTTACTGAGGCAGTGAGCTCAGGCTGGGTGTATAAACCTCACATTCAAAGGTCTGTAAAATATGGTGAGATTGGGGGATGTTCTGATTTATTGAATGTTGGATCCCATTAATTAATCTCAACTGTTAGCTTGTTGCACCTATGGCAGCTGGTGAGAAAGTTTGTCAAACATTGAGAGCATGCAGGGCCTAATTAGAAGTCCTTTAGACCTGCTTTAGTTAATACCAGTTAAGGATTATTTTAATTAGCATATTTTAAATTTTTGTGTGAAAAAAATGGTGGTCAGTGGTTTTGAGGACATCAGTAAGTGATGTTTTATGTAGATTTAACAGTTCCTCTGTGATCACTGTTTACATTGTCCACTTGCTTGAGTAATCAAAGGTGAATCCTGCCCCAGACTCTGCCAGTATTATAAAAGATTGTGAATGAATAACATCTACTACATTACCTTTCTTATATAAATTTTTTTCTGTTTGCATGGTTTTTTATAAACCACGGTAAATTTGTAAACATTCTAACAACATGGGCTAGAGAGATGGCTCAGCAGTTAAGAGTACTGACTGCTCTTCAAAGGACCAGGTTCAATTCCAGCACCTACATAGCAGGTAAAAACCATCCATAATTCCAGTTCCAGGAGATCCAATGCCTTCTACTGACCTCCTAGGGCATTGCATGATATGGGTGCACTTACACAAATGCAGGCAGTACACTCATACACATAAAAGGTGAATGAATGAGTGAATGAATGAATAAATAAATAAATAAATAAATAAATAAATAAATAAATAAATCTAGCAACAAGGGATGCTAGGGCTTTCCCCTGAGCTCAGTCCAGGCCTACTCTGGAGTTGAATGCAAAGCTAGGTCTCTTCAAACCAAACTACTGTCAGACATATTGTGGAAGAAATGGACCAAACATTGGCTATAATGGCTGGTAAAATATTTTAGGTGTTTTATTCAAACTCTATTTTTTGTTTCCCAGATATAACTCAGGAAGACAGAACAGAAGATGAACTTCTCTACACTAGAACTGGAACTCCAGCCTGGTTGTCGGTGACTGGTGACTACTGTTGTTCCCAGAAAGATCTTTACCTTCTGAGTGTCCGTCCACTAACCTGGAGTCCTAAGTGCAGGAAATTACTTCTTTGGACACGGGAGAACCATTATTCCTGCCTCCCTAGCAGTATTTTTATTTGAGAAGGAAAATAGAAGTCTTAAATTGATACTTGAATATGTATTCAAGAAAATGTAATGACCTCTAATTTTTCTGGATGATTACTGTCAAAAACTTGAGGAAATTGTTATTTTAACCTATGTAAACTCTGTTATCTAATTAACTGCAAATAATTAGGTCAATAAATGTGATCTAAGATGAACCCCTTTAGAGATCTAGTCATTCTTTTTCAAAGCTGACTATACTACTACATAATCTGAGCAACATGATTAACTTCCCAAGTCCAAAACAGAATCTTAAACTTGTTGAAATCAAAGAATTTCTTTTTAATGGCATCTGCTTCAAAAGAGATAATCTCCAGAATCCAGATCACTTCCAAAATGTGTCCAAGTGTATAGCAGAGCTTCCGGAGAGGTTGAAGAGGCCTCAGACAACCTGGGGACGTGAGGGAAGACGACGGATGGGTAAGGTAAAAGTGGAACAGCTGACAGTGCCTGTAGCTCCAGAGGGATTCAGTGTTTCAAAAGAGATTCTGGAGCCCAGCATGGTGGCGCATGCCTTTAATCCTAGCACTTGGGAGGCAGAGGCAGGCGGATCTTTGTGAGTTCAAGGCCAGCCTGGTCTACAGAGTAAGTTCCAGGACAGATGGGGCTACAGGGAGACCCTGTCTCGAAAAGACAAAAAAAAAAAAAAAATCAAGAGAATTCCATTCTTACCAGCATCTAAAAGAATTGGGAATATGGGGCTGGAGAGACAGCCTAGCAGTTAAGAGCACTGACTGCTCTTGCAGAGGACCCAGGTTCAATCCCCAGCACCCACATGGTGGATGAGAACCATCTTTAACTCCAGTTCCAGGGGAATCCGACACCCTCTTCTGACCTCCTTGCGGCATTGCATGACATGGGTGCACAAACCTGCATGCAGACAGTAATCATACACATACAAAAATAAATAAAATTAATTTTAAAAAATTTAAAAAAAGAACTAGGAATAAATTTAACAAAAGAAATATAACTTGAATAAGGAAAATTATGCAACATTGAGAGCAATTTTAAAAAGCATACATAAGTGTAAAGATACTCCATGCTAATAAATCGGAAAGGCCAATATTAAGATAGCATTTCTGGGGGCTGGAGAGATGGCCTAGTGCTTAAGAGCACTGACTGCTCCTGCAGAGGACCCGGGTTCAATCCCCAGCACCCACACGGCAGCTGAGAACCGTCTGTAACTCCAATTCCAGGAGAACTCCAGTTCCAGGGGAATCCTAGATCCTCTTCTGACCTCCGCAGCATTGCACGACACGGGTGCACAAACCGACATGTAGACAGTACATTCATACACATAAATAAAATTAAATTAAATTAAAAAAAGAAAAAAAAAACTTAAAAAAAAATTTTTTTAAAGCATTTCTCCTCAGAGGCCATGCAGTGCCTGTCGTCACAGCAGTGTGACACTTCAGTACAACACAGTGTGCTTATCGGGGCTCAGAGTCTGAAGTACTCCGTCTCTTCTGGGTATTCATAAAGTCCATCACAGGTCACTGAACCGCAGTCACCCCACTGTGCTGTACAACACTACAACTTGCTACTTCTATGTTTGGGTATCTCTTCTTCAACTCCCTCTCTCCTCCTTCCCCCATACCCTTAGCAGCTTCTTATCATTATTATATGTTCCAATTGGCTTTTTTAAATTTTTTTAAATTTATTTTTTATTTGTGTGAATGTACTGTCTGCATGTAGGTTTGTGCACTGGTGTCATGCAATGCCACAGAAGTCAGAAGAGGGCGTCAGATTCCCCTGGAACTGGAGTTAAAGATGGTTCTCAGCCGCCATGTGGGTGCTGGGGATTGAACCCTGGTCCTCGAACCCTGGTCCTCTGCAAGAGCAGTCGGTGCTCTTAACTGCTGAGCCATCTCTCCAGCCCCCAATTGCTTTTTTAAAGCATCCAGAGGGGCTGGAGTGATGGCTCAGCAATTAAGAGCACTTGCCGCTCTTGTGGAAGAACCAAGTTTGGTTCTCAATGCCCTCTTGTGGCTTGTGGGCTCTGCATGCACACAGTGCACATACATATATACAGGCATCAAATACATGTATATATGAGACATCCAGGTATGAGACAGAACACATAATATTTCTTTTTGTCTGACTTACTTCACTTAATGTTTCATCCATTTAGCTGCATGTAATAGGATATCATTCTGTGTATGGCTGAATAATATTTCATTCTGTATACATATTGCATTTTCAAGTGGGACATGGTAGTACATACCTGTAATCCCAGCACTTGGGAGGATCTTGAATTTGAAGCCAGCCTACATTACAGAGTTTTCTAAACTTTTCCACAGTGGCTGGACTGATTTACTACCAAGTATGTAAGAGTTCCCCTTTCTCCACATCCTCAACAGCACAAGTTCTGCATTTGGTAGTTTGGCTGGCTGTTTTGTTTGTTTTGTTCTGTTGGAGGTGTTGGGGCTGGTCCAGGGCCTCCTACATGCTGGATAGTCACTCTATCTCTGAGTCACTCCCCCCACCTGTATCTGTATCTTTGTCTTTTGATAAAATGTAGTCCTCCTAACTGGGGTAAGATACTTCCTCTGTTTGATTTGTATTTCCCTGACAGCTAAGTGTATTAAACATTTTTTTCAAATATTTAAAGGAATACAAATGTAAACTCTGACTTAACCATCACATACTGTGTACATGTGTCCCATAAATTTTAGGGCTGGGCATGATGACACACATCTTTAATTCTTCCACCCAGAAGGCAGAAGACTTGTAATAGCCAAAAAATTTTTTAAAGGAACACTTTTTTTTTTCTTTTTTGGTTTGATTTTGTTTTTAGATAGTGTCTTCTCTGATGAAAGCTGACCTGAAACTCCTGATAGGTTCACAGGAAGGTTCACAGGAGCCAGAGGCAGCGTGACAGGTACCTGCATACCCCTGTTTACCACACCACCACTCAGCAACAGCAAGTTAGTGAATCACCTAGGTGCCTGGCTCTTGATAGAAGGATAAAGAAAGTGTGAGGCAGATTAGATGGTAGATTAGATGATAGATAGATAGATAGATAGATAGATAGATAGATAGATAGATAGATAATCAGGAGTGGTAACACATGCCTTTAATCCCAGCACTCAGAGGCAGGTAGGTCTCTGAGTTCAAGCATTATTAAGGGGCTGGGTATGTGGCTCAGTGGAGGAGTGCTTGTCTAGCATACACAAAGCCCGAGTTTCATTCCCAGCACCATATAAACCCTCCATGGTACCAATTCCTGTAATCCTGGCATTCTGGAGGTAGAGGCAGGAGGATCAGAAGTTCAAGGTCATCCTAGTCTACATAGTGAGTTTGAGGCCAGTCTAGACTACAAAATATGCTTTTTGAGACAGGGTCTCCCTGCAGCCCAGCTGTCCTGGAACTCTATGTAGACCAGGCTGGCCTTGAACTCACAAAGATCCACCTGCCTCCGCCTCCCAAGTGCTAGGATTAAAGGCGTGCGCCACCACTCCCCCCGCTGTGAAGAACATTTTCTAAAGCAGGTATTAAATTAGTGATTTCATGGCTCAGGGTGACAGTGGAGGTGGCTAAGAGAGGGGCACAAGGGATCTCTTTAAAACTAAGAAAATGCTGTAAGCCTAAATTGTGACTTCTGTACATTTGAAGCTTTAAAATAAATTATATGTGCACTTAAAACAGTATTTGTGTACATTCTACCCTAAAGCTGTTAGAAATCATGATAGAGCTCCTCCCCAACACCAGAGGGAGAGGGGACACTGGCCATCCCCACTTCTTCCTGCCCTGTGTGCAGAGACACCTCAGTTATCTCCACATCTTGTCCTTTGGGAGCCTTGGACTGGGAGCTGGGAGCTCACTAGAAACATCAGCCATCTAGTGTCAGCATCACACCATTCCCAAATACATCACTGCTTCCACGTTGCTGCAGGGGCAGCTGCTGTGGGGTGCTGCGTGGGGTGCCGGGTGGGGTAGCTGCATGGGGTACTGCGTGGGCCAGCTGCCGTGAGGTGCTGCATGGGGTGCTGTGTCGGCCTCCCATACACCCCTTCCAGGTTAATGAGGGCTGAAACAATGCAGCCCCAAGTGCTGTTATGGATCTTAGTTTCTAAATATCATTTTCAAAAAAAAAAAAAGAAATTCAAGAGGAATGCCTGGACTAGGGCAGGAAAAAATACAAGCTCGGCCTGGAGTGTCTTATAGTGTCAGAAAAAAAAAAAAAAAAAAACAGTTCTCAAAACCAGAGCAAACCTCAAAGACCTCCAGGGGACCAGACTGGGATGAGGTCAGCAAGATACCATGGCCAAAGGATAAAATACATATGAGTCCATACTAACTAACATCAGTGGCTAATGAAAGATGGAAAGAGATCTTTTATTTTCATAACAGAGTATCACTACATAGCCCTGGCTGGCCTGGAGCTCTCTAGTCCAGGCTGGCCTTGAACTGAGACAGCTCTGTCTTCCTCTGCTTCCAGAGTGTTGGGAGTAAAGGTCTGTGCCACCATACTAAGCGAGATGAATCTCCAAGAAGAATCCCAAAGAGTAGTTGCAGAACTTCCGCACTACCCAGAGCGGGCTCCATTGCTCTGTGCTCCTGTAACTCACAGGCTAGGGGTGTGGCTCTGTGGGGAAGTACTGGCCTAGCAGGTGCAAGGTCCTGTGTTCAATCCTCAACACTGCAAAATGCCTTGGCATCCCACAGTGAAAGAGAATAGCCTCAGCTTCTATTGGCAGAAACTCCCAGGACACCAGCATCATTTCAGTGTGCATCAATATAGGTAGGAAGCTCGGCAGGATCCACATCTGAAGCAGTGGCTGTCGGCTCACACCACTGTTGCCATTGAAAACCCCATCTGATGTCGCATCACATCCCCAGGAGTACTGGCCAGCAGATTGTGCTGAAGTCGGCCAGGGCCAGTGGGGTCACTGCTGGTGCTGGCCCTCCCAACCCCAATCTTTTACTAAGCCATATTCAGCCAACACTCTTGGCACTGTGTCTGAAAACTATTTTATTTTATCTATTTGAGAGTATTGCCTGCATGTGTGTAAGTACTCCCGGGTGGTGCAATGCCTGCGGAGATCAGAAGAGGGCATTGGATCCCCTGGAACTGGAGTTACAGACAGTTGTTAGCAGCCATGTGGATGCTGGGACTCAAACCCAGGTCCTCTGCAAGAATACCAGTGCTGAGCATCTCACGTCACTGTGCCTACCACTACTTTGTGTGAGCATTTCTTCCCTGTGGCATGCGGCAACAAGGGAGCTCCCCAAGAAGTCCGATACAGACTGGGTGGGGATTTCTGTGCAGTCTCCAGTTAGCGCCTCCACTGCAGGAAGCCATGGCTAATCTCTGTTTCTGGGAAGATTCTGAAGACATTGAGAAGAGTAGGTTCTAGCTGGCAGGTCATCAAGGTCATAGAAAAGAAGGACAGGCTGAGAAACAGCCACAGCTAGAGGAGCCATGTAAACTAAATGTGAGGTGGTAGCTTGCTCAGAACTGGAACAGGAAGAAGACATTAAAGGAAAAGGAATGATGACATCTCTCAAATGTTTTATTAATAAACAATGCAATTTCTAAGTTTTGACAAATATATTCTAGAAGTCTATGAGATGGGGGGTCTCACCTGTAATGTCCTGAACAGAAGGGTGGTCCCACATCATTAATTTTTTTACATCATTCTTAATTAAAAGCATACCCTTTTACTCCCGAAAGCACTCAGGTTTGAACAAAATGTGCATGACCATGACACCTAAAAGGCACAGTTTACTGTGGTGGTCACAAATAGGAAAGGACTTCTGAAAAGGTAAGGAAGGCCGGGGGTTATGAGTGGGCTCAGAGAATCTGGACTGGGAGTCAGTCAGGGAGGGTAACCTTCAGAGGGGAGATACGACACCAGAAAAAGTATCAAGGTTTGTTCTTTTCAAGAACACAGATTTTTTTCCTTTTTTTTTTTTTTTTCCTGTCTTTTTTTTTTGTCTTTTTTTGAGACAGGGTCTCCCTGTAGCCCCAGCTGGTCTGGCGCTCACTATGTAGACCAGGCTGGCCTTGAACTCACAGAGATCCGCCTGCCTCTGCCTCCTGAGTGCTAAGATTAGAGGCGTGCACCACCACGCCTGGCGACAAAGGATTCTTAAGTTAGAGAAAACTCAGAAGAGCAACAATTGTGATGGTGAAGACGGGCCCATTAGGGCTGGGGCTGACTAACAAGACTAGAACTCTCTGGACAGTGATATATTTTCAAGCAGGTGGAGAAGAAATGACTACAAGAAACTACACTTTATAATGCTCAGGAAGTTAGTTTTCTTTTTTTTATTTTTTTAATTTAAATTTTATTCATTTATTTTGTGTATGAATGTACTATCTGCATGCAAGTCTGTGCACCGTGTCGTGCAATGCCGCGGAGGTCAGAAGAGGGTCTCGGATTCCCTGGAACTGGAGTTCTTCTGGAATTGGAGTTTCTAAGACGGTTCTCGGCCGCCATGTGGGTGCTGGGGATCGAACCCGGGTCCTGCTGCCAAGGCAGTCGGCGCTCTTAACCGCTAAGCCATCTCTCCAGGCCCAGGAAGTTAGTTTTCTTAGTCACCTCCACACCCCGTACATTCTCCCCAAGGTTTCCTACTTTTTCTTTTTCTTTTTTTTTAATTTTATTTTATTATGTATATGAATGTACTGTCTGCATGTAGGTCTGTGCACCCGTGTTGTGCAATGCCATGGAGGTCAGAAGAGGGTGTCGGATTCCCCTGGAGCTGGAGTCAAAGACGGTTCTCAGCTGCCATGTGGGTGTTGGGGATCGAACCCGGGTCCTCTGCAAGAGCAGTTGGCACTCTTAACCGCTAGGCTATCTCTCCAGCCCCCTGTTTCCTACTTTTTCTAGAACACTGATATACACTGAGCTCTAGTGAACCCAAGCGAGCTCTCCCTGACTTCATAGGATCCCTGTGAACACTGGTACTGCTCTCTCGAAGCTCTCAACCTCAGCGGGGCTTGAGCGTGTCGGGTCAGACAAGCCTGTCCTGTCTCAACCTGTCCTGCCCTCTCTGCACATGGCCGTGTCCTCATCCCCACTGTGGCCGTCAGCAGCACAACTCCAGGTTTTCTTGCAAGTTCCAGGTTGCAAAAAATAGGAAGAAATGTTTTACGAGAACTCCATTGCACTTTCGGGGAAGGAAACTTGATTTCTGAGTAGCTTTCACTGTGATTTCACTTTCCTTTTAAATCCTGTAGGACTAGTACGTCCCCTGTTAATCTGGAGGCTGGAATGAGCTTTGTAAAATACTCTCCTTTGACTATTTCCGTTCCATGATAGTCCAGATTTTATTTATTTATTTATTTATTTATTATTTATTTATTTATTTTATTTATTTTTGGTCTTTTTGAACAGGTTTTAGTTTGGCTGTCCTGGAACTCATCTGTATGACCAGCTGGCCCTGAACTCACAGAGATCCGCCTGCCTCGCCTCCCAAGTCCTTGACTAAAGGCGATGCACCACACCATGCCCAGTGATAGTCTCAAAATTAAAAAAACACTACTAGGAAAAAAAATATAAATCAAATAAATAAATTAAATAAAAAAATTAAAAACACACTAGGAGCTAAGTTCAAAATCAGCTAGGGGAGAGAATTAATATATTTATATATAATATATATTATTATTAAATTATATATAATATGTAATTAATATATATATATATATATATATATATACTCTGACTGGAGATGTAGCTCTGTGAGAGAGCATTTGCCTAGCATGTAAAGGCCAAACCAACACTGCCAGGCCTAACCTAGTCAGTGAGTCTCTAAGGTATTCAGCATCATGTGTGACATCACAGCCACCATTCAGCTGCTCTTCTCATTAGGGACAGGATCACTTCTCTAAAGATTCATTCACTCAAGGAAAGTGACAGCACTTGGAAATCTTTAATACCTTCACATTTCAAGCTCTGGTAGAAAAAGAAGATGGATGTCTAGAAGCCCAGCTCTGCTAGGCTGAGGATGTAGAGGAGCCTGAGCCTGAGCCTGAGTAACATCCATCTGAGGGGTGGGGCAGGGGCAGGGGTGGAGCTGCCGTCCAGGCTGGGAGGCCGTGTGAACACTCATCAGGGCCATAGTGGAGAATCCTAGTCCCTCCTTCTGCATCACAGCCTGGTAACCAAAGTATGAGGCCGAGACTGTGATTCCTGAGGAAACGTCTGCGGAAACGCATTCCGCAGTAAAGCCCCTTTCCACAGGAAGCTGGCAAATCGGGATCTTTGCAAAACCTCCAGCTCTTCCAGCTCTCTAAAACTTCTGTCTGTCCTTCGCTCAGGAAACATTCTTATTGTGGAAAACTGATTACCTATTGGAGCTGTTTGGAAGTGCTTTTGGATGCAGGCAGGACAGGCGCACTTCCCTCTAAACGAGCGGGGCCCTGGGACCTATGGAGAGAAGCCTGCTCCAAGCAGGTGCAAGTTTCCATTCTGCTTCCCAGTCTCTCAGCAGTCACAGCCAAAGCAGAGGGGAATATTGCATGACTTCAGAAGCCGCCAGCCACCTTGCAACATCTTCAGGAAATTCTGCACTCCCTTAGGGCTTGCAAAACCCCCATATCTTGCAAGTTCTCAGTCACCTACCTCTAGTTTGCATAATTAAAAAAAAAGTGGAAGCTATTTTCTGGCTGACCCTGCAATCAGCCAACGTCAGGAGACTTGTAACAGAAATAAGATGGTAATAAAATACAATTCTACTGTAGCAAAAGCTTTTATCATTAATGACATGATCAGAAATGGCTCATCTACATAACCAAAATATTTGGAAGTCAGTGCACAAATAATCTCACATAATTTCATGCTATGATGTATAAAGCTCTTCAGAGAAGTTTGCTAACACCTATAATATCTTTTTGAAAAATATTTGTATTTTATGTATTCTTGTCTGCATGAGTGTAAGTGCACCCGTGTCATGCAGTGCCTGCAGAGGCCAGAAGAGGGCATCAGATCTCCTCAAACTGGAGCTATGGACAGTTGTTAGCTTCTGGGTTCTGGGAATCAAACCCAGGTTCTCTGCAAACGCAGCCAGTATTCTTAACAACTGAATCATCTCTCCAGCCCCTTTTATAATTTCTTTAATCTTAATTTTCTTTATGGAAAAAAAAAACAGCCTGTCAACTTGCTTGGTCCCACATCATTAGTTCTTGCCCTCGTCTCATTGTCACATTAACACAGTATCCACCTTTAGGGGGAAATTACACACATAGCATTTTACACAAAACCCTATCCACCATGGCCATCCATCAGGGGAGTCTACCTTCAAGGTTACAGAGAATGGTTCTAACCGCCCTTTCCATATTCAGATATATCTTTGTATAGAGTCCATCTACCAGGAAAAAGAGCCTGAAAGTCACTAAGCAGAAATTTAAGATCCAGAGAGGTTTACCTGGCTGGACATGGTGGCACACGCCTTTAATCCTAGCACTTGGGAGGCAGAGGCAGGTGGATCTTTGTGAGTTCAAGGCCAGCCTAGTCTACAGAGTGAGTTCCAGGACAGCTTGGGCTACAGGGAGACCCTGTCTTGAAAAGACAAGAAGAAGAAGAAGGAGAAGGAGAAGGAGAAGGAGGAGGAGGAGGAGGAGGAGGAGGAGGAGGAAGAGGAGGAGGAGGAGAAACAGAGAGGTTTACCTGACAGATCAGGCATTTTTATGAGAGTAATTGCTAGAACCCAGTCTTAAACTCCTTCTCTGTGTCTATGGCTGACCCTACTAAGCAACAAGGGGAAAATACAACTACAAAATTGGAGAAAATATTTTCAATCCATATATCTGACAAATTTGACAAGAATTTCATATCCACCATATATAAGAAATGCTAAAAATTCAATAGTGATTTTTCTTTTTAGGCAGCCCAGTTAAAAAATAGGCAATAATTCTAAGTAAAAAAGGCAATAATTCTAAGTAAAAGGACATACAGACATATGGAAAAACTATTCAACATCATTATCATCAAATAAAATGTAAATCAAACTCACCTCGAGATACCACCTGACTTCAGAAACAAGGGATATTATCAGAAAGATAATGCTGGCCAGGACAAGGAGAAATATCATATGGCCATTATGAAAAACAGTATAGAGATTCTTAAAAAATAATAATAATAAAACAGCCAGGCATAGGCCTATAATCCTGGTACTCAGGATCATGATTTGGGCTTCACAGTGGGAACTGTCTCAAAAATAAGTAAATAAAAATAGAACTACCACTTGAGCTCCCAGTCCTGATACAAGATCTGGATCCACAGGAGGTGGAATTAATATGTCAAGGAGACCCTGAAGTCCCACGTTTATCACATCATTCACAAACAAACCAAGGAATGGGAACAAAGTAAATAAAAGGAAAGGGCGAGGATAATGTGCTATGTGTACACAATAGCAATTCTGTTATTTAAAGAATGAACTCCTGTCCGAGAATATAGCTCAGCTGGTAGAGCGCTTGCTTAGCAAGCAGGAAGCCCAGGATATGATCCTTAGCACCATGTAACCCAGTGAGGTACCCCATCCTGTAATCCCAGTACTGGAGAGGTGGAGGCAGGAGGATCAGAAGTTCAAAGTCATCCTCCACTACTTAGCAAGATCCAGGAAAGCCTAGGCTACATGGCAGGAGGGGTTCAGGGAGTAGAAGAGGAAGGAGGGAGGGAAGTAGGGAGGTAAAGAAAGAATCCTACAATTTGTGACAATATGGATGGAACTGTAGATAATTTTAGGTGAAAAAAGTAAAATACAGAAAGAGAAGAACTTCACGATCTCTTATGTAGTATATTAGGAAAGTTAATCTCAAAAGGGGGTGGGGCTGGAAAAGAGCACTGACAAAAAAATGTGAAATATATTATTTATTTATTTATTTATTCATTTATTTATCTATCTATTGGTCTTTTTAAGACAGGGTCTCCCTATAGCCCCAGCTGTCCTGGAACTTGCTATATAGACCAGGCTGGCCTTGAACTCACAGAGATTCATCTGCCTCTGCCTCCCAAGTGCTGGGATTAAAGGCGTGCATCACCATGCCCTGACTAAGAAATATAGTTTTAGAAAACTAAAATTGATCTCAGGGCTGGAGAGATGGCTCAGCTGTTAAGAGCACTGACTGCTTTTGCAGAGGACCCATGTTCGATTCCCAGCACCCACATGGTGGCTAACAGCCATCTATAACTCCAGTTCCAGGGGAATCTGACACCTTCTTCTGACCTCCATGGGCCTTGCATGACACGGGTGCACTTACACACATGTAAGCAATATAGTTATATACATAAACAATAAAAATAATTTTTAATTAAAAAAGATTTTAAAAAGGAAAATTGATCTCATAGAATTTGGGAATAGAGTGGAGGTATCAGAGTCTTGGGAAACTAAAGAGGGAAGAGGGAGGAGGAAAGGTAAATCGAGAAGTGTCTTGGGGACTGGAGAGATGGCTCAGCAGTTAAGAGCGCTTACTACGCTTGCAGAGGACCTGGAATCAATTTCCAGCACCCACTTGGTGGCTAAGAACCGTCTTTAACTCCAGTTCCAGGGGAATCCAACACCCTCTTCTGACCTCTGTGGGATTGCACAACACAGGTGCACCAACCTACACACAGACAGTACACTCATACACATAAAAGATAATAATTAAAAAAAAATTTTTTTAAGAATAAATCTGGGGGGCTGAAGAGATGGCCTAGCGGTTAAGAGTGCTGAGGACCCGGGTTCGATCCCCAGCACCCACATGGTGGCTGAGAACCATCTTTAACTCCAGTTCCAGGGGAATCCAACACCCTCTTCTGACCTCCTCGGCATTGCATGACACAGGTGCACCAACATACAAAAATAAATAAAATAAAATAATTTTATTTATTTTTATGTGTATGAATGTACTGTCTGCATGTAGGTTGGTGCACCCATGTCGTGCAATGCTTTGGAGGTCAGAAGAGGGTCTCGGATTCCCCTGGAACTGGAGTTCTCCTGGAATTGGAGTTACAGATGGTTCTTAGCCGCCATGTGGGTGCTGGGGATCTAACCCGGGTCCTCTGCAAGAGCAGTCGGTGCTCTTAACCGCTAGGCTATCTCTCCAGCCCAAATAAAATTTTTTTTAAAAATTTAAAAAAAGAATAAATCTGGTTCTGTCTACTTCAAAAGGCCATTATACAATAGATGCATGTATCAAAGCATCACATGGCATTCCAGTAATATGTACAAGTGTTAGATTTTCATGTATAAATTTAAAAAGTCAATGAACCTTGGGAAAGAACTCAAAACAAGATTCTCCATCAAACCCACCTGGGATTAGGGCTGTCACTGTCTGGATGAGTGAAACTGAGACTCCTTCCCTTGCCTCTGCTTCCCCTGTGGGACACCAAGGGAAAGCTGAGCTTTGGGGGGAGGGGCAGGGTTTCAGTCAGAGTACACTGGGGTGTTAAAGCCTGGAGGAATTATTTGAAGCCCCTAAGCTTGGTTATAAGCTGAGAGACAATGGGNCCCATTGTCTCTCAGCTTATAACCAAGCTTAGGGGCTTCAAATAATTCCTCCAGGCTTTAACACCCCAGTGTACTCTGACTGAAACCCTGCCCCTCCCCCAAAGCTCAGCTTTCCCTTGGTGTCCCACAGGGGAAGCAGAGGCAAGGGAAGGAGTCTCAGTTTCACTCATCCAGACAGTGACAGCCCTAATCCCAGGTGGGTTTGATGGAGAATCTTGTTTTGAGTTCTTTCCCAAGGTTCATTGACTTTTTAAATTTATACATGAAAATCTAACACTTGTACATATTACTGGAATGCCATGTGATGCTTTGATACATGCATCTATTGTATAATGGCCTTTTGAAGTAGACAGAACCAGATTTATTCTTTTTTAAATTTTTAAAAAAATTTTATTTGGGCTGGAGAGATAGACTAGCGGTTAAGAGCACCGACTGCTCTTGCAGAGGACCTGGGTTAGATCCCCAGCACCACATGGCGGCTAAGAACCATCTGTAACTCCAATTCCAGGAGAACTCCAGTTCCAGGGGAATCCGAGACCCTCTTCTGACCTCCAAAGCATGCACGACATGGGTGCACCAACCTACATGCAGACAGTACATTCATACACATAAAAATAAATAAATTATTTTATTTTTTTTATTTATTTTGTATGTTGTACTCTGTGTCATGCAATGCCGAGGAGGTCAGAGGGGTGTTGGATTCCCCTGAACTGGAGTTAAAGATGGTTCTCAGCCACCATGTGGTGCTGGGGATCGAACCGGCTCTCAGACTCTTAACCCTAGGCATCTCTTCAGCCCCCCGATTTTTCTTAAAAAATTTTTTTTTTTATTTTTTATTATCTTTATGTGTATGAGTGTACTGTCTTTGTGTAGTTGGTGCACCTGTGTTGTGCAATCCCACAGAGGTCAGAAAGGGAGGGTGTTGGATTCCCCTGGAACTGGAGTTAAAGCACGTTCTTCGCCACCAAGTGGTTGCTGGAAATTGATTCCAGGTCCTCTGCAAGCGTAGTAAGCGCTCTTAACTGCTGAGCCATCTCTCCAGTCCCCAAGACACTTCTCGATTTACCTTTCCTCCTCCCTCTTCCCTCTTTAGTTTCCCAAGACTCTGATACCTCCACTCTATTCCCCAAATTCTTGAGATCATTTTCCTTTTTAAATCTTTTTTAATTAAAAAATATTTTTATTGTTTATGTCTATAAACTATATTGCTTACATGTGTGTAAGTGCACCCTGTCATGCAAGGCCCATGGAGGTCAGAAGAAGGTGTCAGATCCCCTGGAACTGGAGTTATAGATGGCTGTTAGCCACCATGTGGGTGCTGTGGAATCGAACATGGGTCCTTGCAAAGCAGTCAGTGCTCTTAACGCTGAGCCATCTCTCCAGCCCTGAGATCATTTTAGTTTTCTAAAACTATATTTCTTAGTCAGGCATGGTGATGCAGCCTCGCCTTTAATCCAGCAACTGGAGGCAGAGGCAGATGATCTCTGTGAGTTCAAGGCCAGCCTGGTCTATATAGCAGTTCCAGGCAAGCTGGGGCTATAGGAGACCCTGTCTTAAAAAGACCAATAGATAGATAAATAAATGATAAATAAATAATAAAAATATATTCACATTTTTTTGTCAGTGCTCTTTTCCAGCCCCACCCCCTTTTGAGATTAACTTTCCTAATATACTACATAAGAGATCGTGAAGTTCTTCTCTTTCTGTATTTTTACTTTTTTCACCTAAAATTATCTACAGTTCATCCATTTGTCACAAATTGTAGGCATTCTTTCTTTACCTCCCTACTTCCCTCCCTCCTTCCTCTTCTACTCCCTGAACCCCTCCTGCCATGTAGCCTAGGCTTTCCTGGATCTTGCTAAGTAGTGGAGGATGACTTGAACTTCTGATCCTCCTGCCTCCACCTCTCCAGTACTGGGCTTACAGGATGGGGTACCTCACTGGGTTACATGGTGCTAAGGATCATATCCTGGGCTTCCTGCTTGCTAAGCAAGCGCTCTACCAGCTGAGCTATATCCTCGGACAGGAGTTCATCTTTAAATAACAGAATTGCTATTGTGTACACATAGCACATTATCCTCGCCCTTTCCTTTTATTTACTTTGTTCCCATTCCTTGGTTTGTTTGTGAATGATGTGATAAACGTGGGACTTCAGGGTCTCCTTGACATATTAATTCCACCTCCTGTGGATCCAGATCTTGTATCAGGACTGGGAGCTCAAGTGGTAGTTCTATTTTTATTTACTTATTTTTGAGACAGTTCCCACTGTGAAGCCCAAATCATGATCCTGAGTACCAGGATTATAGGCAGCATGCCTGGCTGTTTTATTAGTATATTTTTTAAGAATCTCTATACTGTTTTTCATATGGCCATATGATATTTCTCCTTGTCCTGGCCAGCATTATCTTTCTGATAATATCCCTTGTTTCTGAAGTCAGGTGGTATCTCGAGGTGAGTTGATTTACATTTTATTTGATAATGATGTTGAATAGTTTTTCCATATGTCTGTATGTCCTTTTACTTAGAATTATTGCCTTTTTTACTTAGAATTATTGCCTATTTTTTAACTGGGCTGCCTAAAAAGAAAAATCACTATTGAATTTTTAGCATTTCTTATATATGGTGGATATAAATTCTTGTCAAATTTGTCAGATATATGGATTGAAAATATTTTCTCCAATTTTGTAGTTGTATTTTCCCCTTGTTGCTTAGTAGGGTCAGCCATAGACACAGAGAAGGAGTTTAAGACTGGGTTCTAGCAATTACTCTCATAAAAATGCCTGATCTGTCAGGTAACCTCTTGTTTTCCTCCTCCTCCCTTCCTCCTCCTCCTCCTCCTCCTCCTCCTCCTCCTCCTCTCCTTCTCCTTCTCCCTTCTCCTTCTTCTTCTCTTCTGTCTTTTCAAGACGGGTCTCCTGTAGCCCAAGCTGTCCTGGAATCACTCTGTTAGACTGGCTGGCCTTGAACTCCAAAGATCCACCTGCCTCTGGCCTCCCAGTGCTAGGATTAAAGGCGTGTGCCACCATGTCCAGCCAGGTAAACCTCTCTGGATCTTAAATTTCTGCTTAGTGACTTTCAGGCTCTTTTTCCTGGTAGATGGACTCTATACAAAGATATATCTGAATATGGAAAGGGCGGTTAGAACCATTCTCTGTAACCTTGAAGGTAGACTCCCCTGATGGATGGCCATGGTGGATAGGGTTTTGTGTAAAATGCTATGTGTGTAATTTCCCCCTAAAGGTGGATACTGTGTTAATGTGACAATGAGACGAGGGCAAGAACTAATGATGTGGGACCAAGCAAGTTGACAGGCTGTTTGTTTTTTTCCATAAAGAAAATTAAGATTAAAGAAATTATAAAGGGGCTGGAGGATGATTCAGTTGTTAAGAATACTGGCTGCGTTTGCAGAGAACCTGGGTTTGATTCCCAGAACCCAGAAGCTAACAACTGTCCATAGCATCCAGTTGAGGAGATCTGATGCCCTCTTCTGGCCTCTGCAGGCACTGCATGACACGGGTTGCACTTACACTCTGCAGACAAGAATACAAAAATACAATATTTTTCAAAAGATATTATAGGTGTTAGCAAACTTCTCTGAAGAGCTTTATACATCATAGCATGAAATTATGTGAGATTATTTGTGCACTGACTTCCAAATATTTTGGTTATGTAGATGAGCCATTTCTGATCATGTCATTAATGATAAAAGCTTTTGCTACAGTAGAATTGTATTTTATTACCATCTTATTTCTGTTACAAGTCTCCTGACGTTGGCTGATTGCAGGGTCAGCCAGAAAATAGCTTCCACTTTTTTTTTTAATTATGCAAACTAGAGGTAGGTGACTGAGAACTTGCAAGATATGGGGGTTTTGCAAGCCCTAAGGGAGTGCAGAATTTCCTGAAGATGTTGCAAGGTGGCTGGCGGCTTCTGAAGTCATGCAATATTCCCCTCTGCTTTGGCTGTGACTGCTGAGAGACTGGGAAGCAGAATGGAAACTTGCACCTGCTTGGAGCAGGCTTCTCTCCATAGGTCCCAGGGCCCCGCTCGTTTAGAGGGAAGTGCGCCTGTCCTGCCTGCATCCAAAAGCACTTCCAAACAGCTCCAATAGGTAATCAGTTTTCCACAATAAGAATGTTTCCTGAGCGAAGGACAGACAGAAGTTTTAGAGAGCTGGAAGAGCTGGAGGTTTTGCAAAGATCCCGATTTGCCAGCTTCCTGTGGAAAGGGGCTTTACTGCGGAATGCGTTTCCGCAGACGTTTCCTCAGGAATCACAGTCTCGGCCTCATACTTTGGTTACCAGGCTGTGATGCAGAAGGAGGGACTAGGATTCTCCACTATGGCCCTGATGAGTGTTCACACGGCCTCCCAGCCTGGACGGCAGCTCCACCCCTGCCCCTGCCCCACCCCCTCAGATGGATGTTACTCAGGCTCAGGCTCAGGCTCCTCTACATCCTCAGCCTAGCAGAGCTGGGCTTCTAGACATCCATCTTCTTTTTCTACCAGAGCTTGAAATGTGAAGGTATTAAAGATTTCCAAGTGCTGTCACTTTCCTTGAGTGAATGAATCTTTAGAGAAGTGATCCTGTCCCTAATGAGAAGAGCAGCTGAATGGTGGCTGTGATGTCACACATGATGCTGAATACCTTAGAGACTCACTGACTAGGTTAGGCTGGCAGTGTGGTTTGGCCTTTACATGCTAGGCAAATGCTCTCTCACAGAGCTACATCTCCAGTCGAGTATATATATAATATAATATAATATATATAATATATATATAATATAGATATACATATTATATATAATTATAATATATAATATATATTATATATATATATTATTCCTCCCCCTAGCTGATTTTGAACTTAGCTCCTAGTAGTGTTTTTAATTTTTTTATTTAATTTATTTATGTGTATTTTATATTTTTTTTCTAGTAGTGTTTTTTTAATTTTGAGACTATCACTGGGCATGGTGGTGCACGCCTTTAGTCATAGGACTTGGGAGGACAGAGGCAGGCGGATCTCTGTGAGTTCAGGGCCAGCTGGGTCTACAGTGAGTTCCAGGACAGCCAGAAAAAAAAAACAAAAGACCAAAAATAAATAAATAAATAAATAAATCAATAAATAAATAAATAAATAAATAAAATCTGAGACTATCATGGGAACGGAAATAGTCAAAGGAGAGTATTTTACAAAGCTCATTCCAGCCTCCAGATTAACAGGGGACGTACTAGTCCTACAGGATTTAAAAGGAAAGTGAAATCACAGTGAAAGCTACTCAGAAATAAGTTTCCTTCCCCGAAAGTGCAATGGAGTTCTCGTAAAACATTTCTTCCTATTTTTTGCAACCTGGAACTTGCAAGAAAACCTGGAGTTGTGCTGCTGACGGCCACAGTGGGGATGAGGACACGGCCATGTGCAGAGAGGGCAGGACAGGTTGAGACAGGACAGGCTTGTCTGACCCGACACGCTCAAGCCCCGCTGAGGTTGAGAGCTTCGAGAGAGCAGTACCAGTGTTCACAGGGATCCTATGAAGTCAGGGAGAGCTCGCTTGGGTTCACTAGAGCTCAGTGTATATCAGTGTTCTAGAAAAAGTAGGAAACAGGGGGCTGGAGAAGATAGCCTAGCGGTTAAGTGCCAACTGCTCTTGCAGAGGACCCGGGTTCGATCCCCAACACCCACATGGCAGCTGAGAAACCGTCTTTGACTCCAGCTCCAGGGGAATCCGACACCCTCTTCTGACTCTCATGGCATTGCACAACACGGGTGCACAGAGGGTGGCCTACATGCAGACAGTAACATTCATATACATAATAAAGATAAAATTAAAAAAAAAGAAAAAGAAAAAGTAGGAAACCTTGGGGAGAATGTACGGGGTGTGAGGTGACTAAGAAACTAACTTCCTGGGCCTGGAGAGATGGCTATAGCGGTTAAGAGCGCCGCTGCTCTTGGCAGAGGACCCGGGTTCGATCCCCAGCACCCACATGGCGGCGAGAACCGTCTTTGAAACTCCAATTCCAGAGAACTCCAGTTCCAGGGAATCCGAGACCCTCTTCTGACCTCCGCGGCATTGCACGACACGGGTGCACGACTTGCATTGCAGATAGTACATTCATACACATAAAAATGAATAAAATTTAAAAATTAAAAAAATAAAAAAAAAGAAAACAACTTCCTGCATTATAAAGTGTGTTTTTGTATGTCATTTCTTCTCACCTGCTTGAAAATATTATCACTGTCCAGAGAGTTCTAGTCTTGTTAGTCAGCCCCAGCCCTAATGGGCCCGTCTTCACCATCACAATTGTTGCTCTTCTGAGTTTTCTCTAACTTAAGAATCCTTTGTCGCCAGGCGTGGTTGTGCGCCTCTAATCTTAGCACTCAGGAGGCAGAGGCAGGCGGATCTCTGTGAGTTCAAGCCAGCTGGTCTACAATAGTGAGGCCAGACCAGCTGGGGCTACAGGGAGTACCCTGTCTCAAAAAAAGACAAAAAAAAAAAGACAGGAAAAAAAAGAAAAAAAAAAAATCTGTGTCTTGAAAAAGAACAAACCTTGATACTTTTTCTGGTGTCGTATCTCCCCTCTGAAGGTTACCCTCCCTGACTGACTCCCCCAGTCCAGATTCTCTGAGCCCACTCATAACCCCCGGCCTTCCTTACCTTTTCAGAAGTCCTTTCCCATTTGTGACCACCACAGTAAACTGTGCCTTTTAGGTGTCATGGTCATGCACATTTTGTTCAAACCTGAGTGCTTTCGGGAGTAAAAGGGTATGCTTTTAATTAAGAATGATGTAAAAAGATTAATGATGTGGGACCACCCTTCTGTTCAGGACATTACAGGTGAGACCCCCCATCTCATAGACTTCTAGAATATATTTGTCAAAACTTAGAAATTGCATTGTTTATTAATAAAACATTTGAGAGATGTCATCATTCCTTTTCCTTTAATGTCTTCTTCCTGTTCCAGTTCTGAGCAAGCTACCACCTCACATTTAGTTTACATGGCTCCTCTAGCTGTGGCTGTTTCTCAGCCTGTCCTTCTTTTCTATGACCTTGATGACCTGCCAGCTAGAACCTACTCTTCTCAATGTCTTCAGAATCTTCCCAGAAACAGAGATTAGCCATGGCTTCCTGCAGTGGAGGCGCTAACTGGAGACTGCACAGAAATCCCCACCCAGTCTGTATCGGACTTCTTGGGGAGCTCCCTTGTTGCCGCATGCCACAGGGAAGAAATGCTCACACAAAGTAGTGGTAGGCACAGTGACGTGAGATGCTCGCATGTCGTTCTTGCAGAGGACCTGGGTTTGAGTCCCAGCATCACCTGGCTGATAACAACTGTCTGTAACTCCAGTTCCAGGGGCCCAATGCCCTCTTCTGATCTCCGCAGGCATTGCACACACCGGGAGTACTTACACACACATCAGGCAATATCTCTCAACATAGATAAAATAAAATAGTTTTCAGACACAGTGCCAAGAGTGTTGGCTGAATATGGCTTAGTAAAAGATTGGGGTTGGGAGGGCCAGCACCAGCAGTGACCCCACTGGCCCTGGCCGACTTCAGCACAATCTGCTGGCCAGTACTCCTGGGGATGTGATGCGACATCAGATGGGGTTTTCAATGGCAACAGTGGTGTGAGCCGACAGCCACTGCTTCAGATGTGGATCCTGCCGAGCTTCCTACCTATATTGATGCACACTGAAATGATGCTGGTGTCCTGGGAGTTTCTGCCAATAGAAGCTGAGGCTATTCTCTTTCACTGTGGATGCCAAGGCATTTTGCAGTGTTGAGGATTGAACACAGGACCTTGCACCTGCTAGGCCAGTACTTCCCCACAGAGCCACACCCCTAGCCTGTGAGTTACAGGAGCACAGAGCAATGGAGCCCGCTCTGGGTAGTGCGGAAGTTCTGCAACTACTCTTTGGGATTCTTCTTGGAGATTCATCTCGCTTAGTATGGTGGCACAGACCTTTACTACCCACACTCTGGAAGCAGAGGAAGACAGAGCTGTCTCAGTTCAAGGCCAGCCTGGACTAGAGAGCTCCAGGCCGCCAGGGCTATGTAGTGATACTCTGTTATGAAAATAAAAGATCTCTTTCATCTTTCATTGGCCACTGATGTTAGTTAGTATGGACTCATATGTATTTTATCCTTTGGCCATGGTATCTTGCTGACCTCATCCCAGTCTGGTCCCCTGGAGGTCTTTGAGGTTTGCTCTGGTTTTTGAGAACTGTTTTTTTTTTTTTTTTTTTCTGACACTATAAGACACTCCAGGCCGAGCTTGTATTTTTTCCTGCCCTATCCAGGCATTCCTCTTGATTTCTTTTTTTTTTTGAAAATGATATTTAGAAACTAGATCCATAACAGCACTTGGGGCTGCATTGTTTCAGCCCTCATTAACCTGGAAGGGGTGTATGGGAGGCCGACACAGCACCCCATGCAGCACCTCACGGCAGCTGGCCCACGCAGTACCCCATGCAGCTACCCCACCCGGCACCCCACGCAGCACCCCACAGCAGCTGCCCCTGCAGCAACGTGGAAGCAGTGATGTATTTGGGAATGGTGTGATGCTGACACTAGATGGCTGATGTTTCTAGTGAGCTCCCAGCTCCCAGTCCAAGGCTCCCAAAGGACAAGATGTGGAGATAACTGAGGTGTCTCTGCACACAGGGCAGGAAGAAGTGGGGATGGCCAGTGTCCCCTCTCCCTCTGGTGTTGGGGAGGAGCTCTATCATGATTTCTAACAGCTTTAGGGTAGAATGTACACACATACTGTTTTAAGTGCACATATAATTTATTTTAAAGCTTCAAATGTACAGAAGTCACAATTTAGGCTTACAGCATTTTCTTAGTTTTAAAGAGATCCCTTGTGCCCCTCTCTTAGCCACCTCCACTGTCACCCTGAGCCATGAAATCACTAATTTAATACCTGCTTTAGAAAATGTTCTTCACAGCGGGGGGAGTGGTGGCGCACGCCTTTAATCCTAGCACTTGGAGGCGAGGCAGGTGTGATCTTTGTGGTTTCAAGGCCAGCCTGGTCTACATAGAGTTCCAGGACAGCGGGCTGCAGGGAGACCCTGTCTCAAAAAGCATATTTTGTAGTCTAGACTGGCCTCAAACTCACTATGTAGACTAGGATGACCTTGAACTTCTGATCCTCCTGCCTCTACCTCCAGAATGCCAGGATTACAGGAATTGGTACCATGGAGGGTTTATATGGTGCTGGGAATGAAACTCTGGCTTTGTGTATGCTAGTCAAGCACTCCTCACTGAGCCACATCCCAGCCCTTAATGCTGAACTCAGAGACCTACCTGCCTCTGAGTGCTGGGATTAAAGGCATGTGTTTCCACTCCTGGATTGATCATCTATCTATCATCCGCTTAATCTATCTATCTCTATCTATCTATCAATCCAGCTATCTACCATCTAATCCTGCCTCACACTTTCTTTATCACTTCTATCAAGAGCAAGGCACCTAGGTGAGTCACAACTTGCTGTTTGCTGAGGTGGTGGTGTGGTAAACACGGGGTATGCAGGTAACCTGTCACGCTTGCATCTGGCTCCTGTGAACCTTCCTGTGAACATCAGGAGTTTCAGGTCAGCTTTCATCAGAGAAGACACTAAATCTATAAACAAAATCAAAACCAAAAAGAAAAAAAAAAGTGTCCTTAGAAGAATTTTTTGGCTATTACAAGTCTTGCTGCCTTCTGGTGAAAGAATAAAGATGTGTGTCATGCATGCCCAGCCCTAAAATTTATGGGACACATGTACACATTATGTGATGGTTAAGTCAGAGTTACATTTGTATTCCATTTAATATGTTGAAAAAAAGTTTAATACACTTAGCTGTCAGGGAAATACAAATCAAACAGAGGAAGTATCTTACCCCAGTTAGGAGGACTACATTTTATCAAAAGACAAAGATACAGATACAGGTGGGGGGAGTGACTCAGAGATAGAGTGACTATCCAGCATGTAGAGGCCCTGGACCGCCCCACACCTCAACAGAACAAAAACAACAAAACAGCCACCAAACTACCAAATGCAGAACTTGTGCGTTGAGATGTGTGGAGAGGGAACTCCTGTACTACTGGTAGTAAATCAGTCCACCACTGTGGAAAAGTGTTAGAAAACTCTGTAAGTGTGGCTGGCTTCAAATTCAAGATCCACCCAAGCGCGGCGATTACAGGTAATGTGAAACTACCATGGTCCCACTTGAAAATGCAATATGTATACATAATGAAATATTATTCGACGTAAAGCAAAGAATAAATTAAAAAAAAAAAAACATTTATGAAAATTTAAAGAGAAATTTAAGTGAAGTAAGTCAGACAAAAGAAAATATTATTGTGTTCTGTCTCATACCGGATGCTCATATATACATGTATTTGATGCCGTAATATATGTATGTGCACTGTGTGCCATGCAGACCCACAAGCCACAAGAGGGCATTGAAACCAAAACTTGGTTTCTTCCACAGGCGCAAGTGCTCGTCTAATTCTGATGCATCATACCTCTGATGATATTACCCAGAAAAAGCAATATGGGGGCTTGAGAGATGGCTCACAGAGTTAGAGAGCACCGGACTGGCTCTTGCAGAGGACAGGGTTCGAGGACCAGGGTCCAATCCCAGCACCCACATGGCGGCCTGAGCCCCATCTTAAGCTCCCAGTTCTCCTGGGAATCTGACGCGCCCGTTCCTGACTTCTGTGGCATTTGCTGACACCAGGCGCACAAACCCGACATGCAGACAGTACCATTCAACAGCAAATAAAAAAAAAATTAAAAAATTAAAAGCACAATTGGTAACATATAATAATGATAAGAAGCTGCTAAGGGTATGGGGGAAGGAGGAGAGAGGAGTGAAGAAGCAGATACCCAAACACATAGAAGTAACCACCTAGCAGCCCTGGGCTTTCACACCTTGGGGAAACAACTCAGTTACTAGAAGCTTCTCAGGGGAAAACCTCTCTCTAGGGCAGCCTCTCACCATTAACTATGTCAGTGGTAAGTATTACATAAAGTTCTTTTATATTCTGAGCATGGTGGCCAGAGGCAGGCAGGTCTTGTTGAGTTTGGGGCTAAGCCTGGTCTACATAGCAAGTGCCAAGCCAGCTAGAGCTACGTAATGTTTTGGTTGTCTGTTTAGTAGGTCGGTTAAAGAAAAAAAAAGTTGGGAAGTGTAGTCCAATCCTATTTTCTGAACATTCTACATGGATGAAAGATTGATATTTGTTCTTTAAATATTTGCTAAAATTAGTGATATTCTCTAGACCTCAGAATTTCTTTGAGGAAAACTTTCTAACTATGAGAGTAATTACTTTTTTTTGTTTGTTTTTTTTGAAACAGGATCTTATTATTATTTATTTATTTATTTATTAATTTTTATATTTTGCCTTTTCAAGACAGGGTCTCCCATGTACCCCAGCTGTCCTGGAACTCACCTGTAGACCAGCTGGCTTGAACACAAGATCCGCCTGCCTCTGCCTCCCAGTCTAGGATTAAAGGTGTGTGCCACCACACCTGGCAAACTCTTCCTTTTATAAGTTCCCTTGCGCATAGTGGTTTATCCAGCAACGAAAAGTGACTAATACAGATATTTGGTACAGAGAGTGGCTGTTGGCTGTGAAGAACCTGACCATGTGGATGTTGGAGAAATGTGGAAGACTTTGGAACTCGGGCCATTCTAGTAGAAGCCTGGAAGAAAGCATTGCTGCAAAAAAATGTTAGTTCAAACGCGCCAGGCCAGTAACAGCTCTCCAGCTCTAGGCGGGGTCTGGCGGGGGGCAGCTGGGAGAGGTCTCCGGCTTTGAACCCGTCTACGGGGTCCCCGGCCCAGAGGGACCGCGCTCGGGTGAGCAGGGTCGCGGTTTCCCTCTGTCTGGTCCCGGCTGGACTTGGGCGGAACCGGGGTCGCAGGGGAGACGCCATAACGCGAGCGCCAGCCCCAGGGTAACAGCTCGCCAGCTCTAGGCGGGGTCGGCGGGGGGCAGCTGGGAGAGGTCTTCGCTGTGAACCCGTCTACGGTGTCCCCGCCCAGAGGGACCACGCTCGGGTGAGCAGGGTCGCGTTTCACTCTGCTCGATGGTCCCGGCTGGACTTGTGGGCAGGAACCGAGGGTCCAGGGGATACGCCAAGACGCGCCAGCCCAGGTACACAGTCTCCAGACGTATGCGGGGTCTGGCGGGGGGCAGCCTGGGGGAGGGTCTCGCTGTGAACCCGTGCCCTCGGGGTCCCCGGCCAGAGGGACCACGCTCGGTGAGCAGGGTCCCGCGTTTCCCTCTGCTCTTGTCCGGGCTGGACTTGTGGGGGGAACGGGTCGCAGGGGAGAGCCAAAATAACACCCAGCCCAGGTTACACAGCTCCTCCACCTCAAGGCGGAGTCTGGCGGGGGGCAGCTGGGAGAGGGTCTCGCTGTGGAACCGTCTACGGGGTCCCCAGGCCACAGAGGGGACTCAAGCGCTCGGGTGAGCAGGGATGGCGTTTCCCTCTGCTCTGGTCCCGGCTGGACATTGTGGGCGGGAAACCGGGTTCGAAGGGGAGACGCCATAACGGCGGCCAGGCCACCGCTAACACAGCTCTCAAGCTCTAGGCGGGGTCTGGTCGGGGGAGCAGCTGGGGAGGGTCTCGCGTGAACCCGTTCTACGGGGTGCCCCGGCCCGAGGGACCGCGCTCGGGTGAGCTGAGGTCGCGTTTCCCTCTACTCTGGGTCCTCAGCTGGACTTGTGGGGGGGAACCGGGGCCTCGCAGGGGAGACGCCAAAACGCGCCAGCCCAGCTACACAGCTCTCCAACTCTAGGGCGGGGTCTGGCGGGGGGGCACTGGGAGAGGGTCCGATGTGAACCCGTCTACGGGGTCCCCGGCCCAGAGGGACCGCGCTCCGGGGTGAGCAGGGTCGCGTTTTTCCCTCTGCTCTGGTCCCGGCTGGACTTGGGGCGGGAACCGGGTCGCATGGGGACGCCATAAACGCGCCAGCCCAGGTACACACGTCTCCAGCGCAGGGCGGGGTCTGGCGGGGGGCAGCTGGAGAGGGCCTCGCTGTGAACCGTCTACGGGGTCCCCGGCCCAGAGGGGAACGACGCTCTCCAGCAGAGTGAACAGGTGCGTGTCACTTCTGCTCTGGTCCTGGCTGGACTTGGTGGGCGGGAACCGGGGGTCGCAGAGAGACGCCATAACGCGCCAGACCAGGTACACAGCTCTCCCCAGCTCGAGGCGGGTCGGGCGGGGGGCAGCGAAGGAGAGGGTCTCGTCTGTGAACACGTCGAGCGGGGTCCCCCGCCCCAGAGGGACCGCGCTCGGGTGTAGCAGGTCGGGTTTCCCTCTGCTCTGGTCCTGGCTGGACTTGTGGGCGGGAACCGGGGTTCGCAGGAGAGAGCCATAACGAGCCAACGCTCCAGTCACAGTCCCAGCTCTAGGCGGGGTCTGGCGGGGGGCATCTGGGAGAGGGTCTCTCTGTGGAACCGTCTAACGGGTTCCCTGGCCCAGAGGGACCGGGGCGGGGGCTAGATCAGGCACACAATACCCCCCCCGCCCCCGCACGCCCAAGTGAATTGCTAAGAATCCAAGTGGTCTTCCTTTGGATAACCGTCAGAAACAGAAAAGAGAAGACAACTTTAGGCTTCCAACATCCAAATATATACACAAAACTGAAAACCTGAAACCTAGCCAAGTCAATACACCAAATAAAAATAAAAAAAAATTAAAAAAATTAAAAGAAAAAAGCATCGGAAGGAGCGAAGCAAAACCATCCACTAATATAGTGAAAAGTCATTTTGTGATTGAACCACAAAAAGGGAAATCATATGCCAGGGACAGTACGAGAGGACAACATGGGAAAGGCACAGGAATTCCCAAAGCAGGCCCTACCAAACCTGTGAGGAGATAGCTCACAATGGATCCCCTTGGAGAGAACCCAAGAACAGAGCTTAGACGAATAATTGCATGACATAACGCAGAGAAAAAATTAAAAGAAAATAAAGAAGAAGTCATGGAACTAAAGAGGAGAAAGAAAAACGTCAAAAAGGACCTAGAGGGATAACAATGAAAACTTCGAGAAAGAACTAAAGGAAGCAGAATGACAAACTCCAGAAAGAACTAGAGGGAGAAAAAAAACAAACTCTCGAATGGAAGTAGAAACACTGAAAAGGAAGCCAACCAATTAATAGAAGGAGCACAGAAAGAGATTGAGAAGCAGCAAAGAAGAATTGAGAAGCTCAAAAAGGAAATGGAGGTACTAAAGAAACACAGGAGTAACAAAAAAGGAATTAGAACACTCAGTCAATCAAGAAGAAAGAAAAGGAAAACCTCAGAAGTAGAATGGTAGGAAGCAGAACAAAGAATATCAGACCTGGAGATAACACACAGAGCAATTAAAAAGCTCAAATAAGATTATGAAAAATTAAAAATACACAAAAGTGAAACAACCAGAATATGTGGACACTGATTAAAAGACCAAACCTCCGCATCATAGGAATAGAGGAAGGAGAAGAATCCATAGAAAGTATTGATCAGATCTCAAGGAATAATAGAGAAGAAATTTCCCCAAACTAAAAATAGAAGACAAGCCCATACAATACAAGAAGCACATAGGACCCCAAGATATCAAGATCAGGAAAGAAACACACCCACGCCATATCATAGTTAAATGTGCTAGATGCCCAAAACAAAGACAAAATTTGAGGGCCACAAAAGAAAAAACAAGTCACATACAAAGGGAAACCCATCAGAATTACAACTGACTTCTCGCCTCAAACCATGAAAGAAGAAGAACATGGATGCAAAGCCATTCCCTGTGTTAAGGGACTATGGGATGCCAACCCAGAATATTATTTCCAGCAAAAATGTCTGTATTTTGAAGGAGAGAGAAATATCATTCCATGACATAAACAAAGATGATGGAATACATGTTCTGGAAAACCAACTCTCATAAAATACTTGAAGGCAATTCAAAAGGAGAAGAGGAGGAGCAACAATCCTCAAACACTAGGAAAGAAACTAACAAAACAAACCATAGGAGCCCCCAAAATCAAAAGCTAGAAGTCAAATGGATAATAAAGGGAAAGGAAGCAACATCCATCTTTTCAATTGTAAACCTTAAATATTAATGGGCTAAACGCCCCAATCAAAAGCATGAGACTGGGAGAATGGATGAGGAAACAAAACCCATCTATAGCTGTCTAACAAGAAACCCATCTCAATTTCAAGGATAGGCCCAACTTAAGGTGAAGGGTTGGGAAAAGATATTCCAAGCAAATGGGTACCAAAAGAAAGCGGGTGTGGCTATTCTAATATCAGACAAAATAGACTTCAAAGCAAAGAAATCAAAAGAGTACAAAGAGGGGCCATTACATCCTTATAAAGGAAAATTGACGATGAAGATTCACAATCATAAAAAAAATGTAGTTCCAGAGGAAAATAAAGACTTAGGCAGCAACTGGGATATTTTGATAAATAGTCTGGCAGCAGTTTGCCCACAGCCCAAATGCTTGCCTGATGCTAAGTTGAAAAGCAATGGACTAATGTCTTTGATGGAGGATATTTCAAGACAGCCTAATGTAGAAATGGTGGTGTGGCTATTAATGGTGAATATTATACAGATCTACAGTGAAGAAGAGCAAATGGGGCAGAAGGAAATGCAGAATGTACAGTTTAGATCTGAAAAACTGCACTAGGAAGATTAAAGGTGGGGCCAAGACATGTGAAGGAGAGGTTCCTTTTGATAAGGAGATTAAAGTAATTAAGGAGAGGCCTAGCTATGTACAAGTAAACAAGGGAAAAGGTGAGATTAAAGTGATTAAGGAGGGGCCTCAAGATTTACAAGTAAGGGGCTGGAGAGATGGCCTAGTGGTTAAGAGCGCCGACTGCTCTTACAGAGGACCTGGGTTCGATCCCCAGCACCCACATGGCAGCCAAGAACCGTCTGAAACTCCAATTCCAGGAGAACTCCAGTTACAGGGGAATCCAACACCCTCTTCTGACCTCTGCCGCATTGCACGACACGGGTGCACCAACCTGCATGCAGACAGTACATTCATACACATACAGAAATAAATAAAATAAAATAAAAAGATTTACAAGTAAACAACAAAAATAGTACCTTCAAGGCAAGACCACACCCAGCTAAGCCTCCAATTTTTGAAAAGAAAATACTAAAAGCATTTTTCTACTCCAACAAGTCCAGGGCAGAGAACATTTGGAAATGTGGTTAAAGTAGGAGAGAGTCCATCCCAAACTTGCAGCCAAACTTGGCAATTTCATTCACGTGGTGCTGGCTTTAGAGGCATGAAGGATGCAAGAGTGAAGGGCTCATCAGTTCTTCCTCCTCAGTTTCAGAGAGCCACAGAGGCCTGGCAAGTGCAGCAGGGGTGTCCCTGAATAAAGAAGGCCCTGATAGGCCATTGCGTGAAGCTGTGAATGTAAAGCCTGGTTGGCAGCGGAGACCCCAAGAAGACTTTCGAGATGCCAGACCTGTGAGATATTTGCCAAGGAGAGCTGCATACATGGAGTGGTACCAGCCTAAGAAAGAGATGTATGTTGCAAGCAAAGCAGAGCTGAGCCATCTAAGCCCTTTGGAAGTCAAGTCCCAGAAGTCACACATGGAGCTACTGGACTTGGTATTTGCCCTGCAGGTTTTCAGTCTTGTTTTGGTCCAGTATTTCCTCACTATGCCTCTATTCCTCCCTTTTGGAATGGGAATGTGTATTCAGTTCCACTGTATGTTGGGAATATGTAATTTGCCTTTTGATTTTACAGGAGCTTACAGTTAAGAGATTGGCCTGTGTCTCAGAAGAGATTTTGGACTATACACTTTTGAATAGAATTGAGACTGGTAAAGACTATGGGGACTTTTAAGGTTGAACTAAATGCATTTTGCATTTTATATGGTCAGGAGCCTATGGGGGCCAGGGAGTGGAATGTAATGGTTTGAATGAGAGTGTCCCTGCATAGGCCTTAAGTATTCAGATATTTTGTCTCCGGTTGGTGGCACTGTTCTTGGAGGTCTTAGAAGGTGTGGATGTGCTGGAGGAAGTACGTCATTGGGGGTGGGCTTAGTGAGTTTAACAAGCCTCATGGTCTCCAGTCGCTCTCTCTGCTTCCTGTGCTCATTGTGAGATGTGACCCTCGGCTTCCTGCTCCAGATCCAGCCGCCATGCCTCCCGCCACAATGGACTCTAATTCCCTGGAACCGTCAATCGTAAGCTCAAATAAATTCTTCCCTTTATAAAAAAATAAATAAATAAATAAANACTCGACAGTGAGGACACTATGGCAGGAGGGCTACATGCATGAGAGCCACCTCAACTATATAGTGAAACCAGTCAAAAAAATAAAGGGAAAAAGTCATTAACTTGATTTAAAATTTTTTTTTTATTTATTTTTGTATGTGTATGAATGTACTGTCTGCATGCAGGTCTGTGCACCCGTGTCGTGCAATGCCGCGGAGGTCAGAAGAGGGTCTCGGATTCCCCTGGAACTGGAGTTCTCCTGGAATTGGAGTTACAGACGGTTCTTAGCCGCCATGTGGGTGCTGGGGATCGAACCCGGGTCCTCTGCAAGAGCGTCGGTGCTCTTAACCGCTAGGCTATCTCTCCAGCCCCCTGATCACTACTTTTTTTCCTTTAATTCATATAGTTTTATTTCCTCAAATAATGGAATTTCTAGTCTTTTTTTCTTGGCTAGTTTATCTAGACATTTTTCTGTTATGTTTTTGTTAAAAAAAATAGAATAATCTGATCCAAATATGAATGCTCACAGCCTGGGGACCTGGCTTCAAGTTATCCTGTATGACAGTGCAGCTTGCTGGCACCAACACTACAATTAGCTGAACAAAAGTCCTGACTTTTTTTTTTTGGAGGGGGGTTGGTATTTTTGAGACAGGGTCTCCCTGTAGCCCCAGCTGGCCTTGAATTCCCAGAGATCCACTTGCCTCTGCCTCCCAAGTGCTGGGATCAAAAGCGTGCGCCACCATGCCCGGCAACTTTTAGTTTTTAAGTATAGGCCCAAACTCGTAAGACACTTGTTCCCCCAAATATGGCTTGGAGCCATCTGTCTCCTGGAACTGCTGATGGAACACCCTTCCTGGAAACCTGTCCCTAGGACTGTGTTCTAGAGTCAGGCCCCACCCATGATTTTATTCAAAATGGTTTTTCTAGCTACAATTGGGAAGTACAAGTTTGGCTCCACCCTAATCTTAACAGACCATCCTGCTTTTTTCATCCCTAGTTCTAGACTAACTCATTAGCCCAAGCTCATGTGTTCTCAATCATTCCTGTGTCCAATGAAGACAAACATGCAGCCTTTCAATACACTGATATGTCACTCTCAAGCACACCCACATTCATCTACTATCTTTTGAGGTGGAGTACCAAATTGAGGTTCCCAAAGAAACAAAATCAGGTGCCCAGGCCGCAAGACATTAGAGTCCATGGTTTTGCAGACATAGGAGCCCATGGTTTTGCTGGGTTTAATTAAAAGTCATGGCCAGGTGTGGTGGTACACACGCCTTTAGTCCCAGCACTTGGCAGGCGGATCTCTGTGAGTTCAAGACTAGCCTATTCTACATAATGAGTTCCAGGCTAGCTGGGGCTACAGGGAGACTCAGCTCACAGTCCTAGAGTGATTCTGTGGGCAAAGTCACTAGTCTCCCAGCTGCCATGCGGCAACACTTACATTCACCCCTACATTAGCAGGAAGCTGTTTATCACAATACCAACCTGCCTGCTCCCACAGCAGAGAGTAGAGCTCTGAGGAAATAGAACTGGTTTTACCTGGGCCTTCTTTGGGGGCCAAGGGCCCAGAGATAACACAGATCTTGGAACAAGGAAGTTATCTTATATACGGAGGGGAAATCATATGTCCTTTGATACCAATGTCAAATAATGGGAAGGTCAAGATTGGGAGCCAGAGAGATGGCTCCTGACAGGATTTGTGCCCTTGAAGTAGCCACTCAGCCTCTCAATGTCCAGGTCTTTCAAATGGAGAATGGAGCATGTCTGGGGCCTCATGAGAAGATGTAGTTAAGGAGCTCACTCCAGAGCCAGCACCCAGCAGTGCTCTCAAGCTCTCCTTCCTGTCAACTTGACATGGCAGCCGTTCCAGGCCTGACTTGTCGGTGAGCAAGCTGAAGTGCTGGGTTGCGTGGTCCATGGCCTGAGGCATCTCTGTGTCCTTGGCCCTCACAGTTATAAAGAGTATACCAAATTTGGGGGATAACTTTGTGGGCTTTTTTCTCTTTCTTTCTTTCTTTCTTTCTTTCTTTCTTTCTTTCTTTCTTTCTTTCTTTCTTTCTTTCTTTCTTTCCTTCCTCCCTCCCTCCCTCCCTCCCTCCCTCTTTCCTTCCTTCCTTCTTTTCCTTTTTTTTAAAGAGGAGTCTCCTATAGCCCCAGCTAGCCTGAGACTCTCATGGTAGGTTCATCCTGCCTTTGCCTCCCGGTTGCTGGGATTAAAGGCATGTGCCGCCATACCTAGCTTTTACTAACTTTTCTTCCCCCTTGCTTGTCGAAAGCAAAAACAGCTTCTAATCTGTGTCTTCAAGCCTTTTGGTTTTGCTTTGATGTGTAGCTGTCAGGTCTGCCTCCTCTTCTCTTTGCTCCCCTTCTCCAAATTCCTACCCATCCCATTGCACACAAATCACACTGATTGTCATAAAGAAATAGAGAAATGGCCAATATGGAAAGTAATGAATGGGTGAATTCAGTTCTCTCCATAAGAAAGACACACTGGGTTGGTACAGAATCATGACTCACCCACCCTTTTATGAGGGCCAGATGTAGAGCATGTCTGAATTGCTTCAAATTGCTGTTTCTAGGGGTATGTGAGCAGCAGGGAGAACAACCAACATCCATATACATTTATACATTTACCAGGAAATGGGTTTATATTGTATTCCAATCAGGATTTACCACAAGCCAGGAGTACCACACCTAATGAAGAGGCCAAGCCCAGCCCATTGTCAACAGAGAAAAGTCCATTTCAAACACAAAAGATTTTAAATCAAAATGGATGTTAGGAGAGCATGATTCTTGGCACTGCTGGGTAGCTGGGCTCTCTTTGTCAATGGAGAGTGAGTGATGGTTCTTTGGGGGCTCGGGTTTCATCTTGGAGGCTTCAGGAGAAAGGCAGTGAAGGCTTGTGGGGTGAGGGATAAAGAGCTTTTTATGGCCTACAATTGCTCCTCCACACTTAGTTCTCTGGAAATTCTTAGTATGACCTCTAGCCACCAAGGGCCCACCCCTGAGCCGGCACACAAGTCCTACCTCGACACAGCCACCAAGGGCCCACCCCTGAGCCGGCATACAAGTCCTACCTCGACACAGCCACCACGGGCCCACCCCTGAGCCGGCACACAAGTCCTACCTCGACACAGCCACCACGGGCCCACCCCTGAGCCGGCACACAAGTCCTACCTCAACACAGGATTTGTTCCAGGCCCACAGCGGAGGCCTTCTGAGACAATCTGACTGCAGAGGTCTGAGTGGATCCTCAAACTCCGGGGTTATGTAGATTTTTGACATCATTCGAAGTATGTCTTACTCTTTCTCCCCCCAGTCAGCTGCTACTGCGACACAATACCTGTGCCAAGAACTTAGAAATAGAAATGGTTTACTTTGCTCACAAGTCCAGAGGTTTCCAGCTGAGGTCAATGCTGCTTTGGGTCTGGGATAAAGGGATGTTACTGGTCACTTAGGTCCATCAACTTGCCACCAAGTTTCCCTATATTTTAAAATTAGGAAACAAAAAAATATATATTGAAACATGGGTTTATATATGGTTTGTTCAAGGGACAGGGGAGGATGAAGTCTAATTTGCCTTTTACCACGCCTATGGACATCTTAGTTTATAGACAACTCTAAGAATACAAAGGCTAGAATGCAAAAACTTAACTGTGACAGAGGGAAAGGGGGCCTGCAGGGTCACAGGTTATCTCTGTATCTGAGTTATGTGGGCAGAAGAGTCGCACCTGACTTTTACACAGGTGCCAGGGATTCAAACTCAGGTCCTCGGGCTTGCACAGAAGGTGTGTTTCCTGTTGAGAAACAGTCCCTAGTCCCCTTACTTACAAAGAAAAAAAAAAAAGATTTAGGGGCTGGAGAGATGACTCAAGAGCACTGGCTGCTCTGGCAGAGGACCCGGGTTCGATTCCCAGCACTCACGTGGCAGCTAACAACCATCCATAACTCCAGTCTCAGGGGAATTTGACACCCTCTTCTGACCTCTGCAGGCATTGCACAACATGGGTGCACTTACATATATCCAGGCAACACACAAATAAATAAACAAATAAATAAATAAATAAATAAATAAGGACTGGAGAGATGGCTCAGCAGTTAAGAGCATTGACTGCTCTTGCAGAGGACCTGGGTTCAATTCCCAGCACCACATGGTGGCTAAGAACCATCTTAGGCTGGGCATGGTGGTGCATCCCTTTAATCCCACCACTTGGGAGGCAGAGGCAGGTGGATCTCTGTGAGTTCAAGGCCAGCCTGGTCTACATAGCAAGTTCCAGGCCAGCTGAGACTAAAGGGAGACTCTGTCTCAAAAAAAAATAAATAAAATAAATAAATAAAATTTAAAAATATTTATTCTTTCAAAAAGACTTATTTATTTTTTCATTATGTGTATGTATGTGTGCCTGAGAGAGTGCTTGTAGAGGTCAGATGGTGGGGGATCCCCTAGAATTGGAGTTACAGATGGTTGTGAGCTGTCAGATGTGGGTGCTAGGAACTGAACCCCTGGCCAAGAGAAGCAAGTGGTCTTAACCTCTGAGCCATATTTCTAGCCCATGATTTATTTATCTTTTATATTTTTTTTGTCTTTTTGAGACAGGGTCTCCCTGTAGCTCCAGCTGTCCTGGAACTCACTATGCAGACCAGACCTTGAACTCACAGAAATCCACCTGCCTCTGTGCTTGGATTAAAGGCATGCACCACCACGCCTGGCTTATTTTATTTTTAAGTATGTGCGTGTGTATGTCTGTGTATGGGTGTGTGCATATGAGTGCTGTGCCTGGGGAGGTCAGAGGCATCAGATCGCTCTAGAGCTGGAGTTTCAGGCAGTTGTGAGCCATCCAATGTACTGTTGGGACTCAAACTCAGGTCCTCTGGAAGAATATGTGCTATTGAACACTGAGTCATCTCCTCAGTCCCCCCTAATTTTTTTTTCAGTTTGTGAATGGCTAAATAATGTATAATTAATTAAACCATGTAAGGTCATTCTAGTAGCAATTGCAAGGATTGAAGTAGCTCTACAGTCACAAAAGTATATATACCACAAATAGACAATGAAAACTGCAGAATTATATGAATGGCATATCAATTGTTTTAAAGTATGCATATAATATTACATGAAATTGGGGCTGGAGAGATGGCCTAACGACTGCTCTTGCAGAGGACCTGGGTTCGATCCCCAGCACCCACATGGTGGCTGAGAACCGTCTGTAACTCCAATTCCAGGAGAACTCCAGTTCCAGGGGAATCCGACGCCCTCTTCTGACCTCCACAGCATTGCACGACACGGGTGCACAGACCTGCATGCAGACAGTACATTCATATACATAGAAAATAAATAAATAAATAAAATTATAATATTACATGAAATTAAATAGAATTGGCAATCATTGAACTGAACGGCCAGTCTACACATCGTTTTTCTCTAACTGCTTTACATTTTTTGGTACATTTATATATTTCTAAATCTATTGAAAAAGTTCTCAAAGCATACACATCATGCTGATAGAGATTATCTTTCAACACACACACACACATACATATATATGCTTAGAAGTATGTGTGCATGTGCCCATGTGAGTTAATATGAGCCAAAAAATGGGACTGGATTCCCTGGAACTAGAGTTCCAGGTAGTTGTGAGCCACCCCACCCTATGTGGGAAGTGAACCTAGGTCTTCTGCAGGAGCAATACGCATTCTTAACCACTGAGCCTTAGTTCCCCCTACTTTTTTTTTTTTGTCTTTTCGAGACAGGGTCTCCCTGTAGCCCCAGCTGTCCTGGAACTCACTCTGTAGACCAGGCTGGCTTTGAACTCACAAAGATCCGCCTGCCTCTGCCTCCCAAGTGCTAGGATTAAAGGCGTGCACCACCACGCCCGGCTCCCCCTACTTTTTAAACAAGGCTTTTTTAAATTTATTTTTTATGTGTGTGAATGTACTATCTGCATGTAGGTTTGTGCACCCGTGTCATGCAGTGCCTCGGAGGTCAGAAGAGGGTGTCAGATTCCCCTGGAACTGGAGTTCTCCTGGAATTGGAGTTACAGACAGTTCTCAGCCGCCATGTGGGTGCTGGGGATCGAACCCAAGTCCTCTGCAAGAGTGGTTGGTGCTCTTAACCACTAGGCCATCTCTCCAGCCCCAGTTCCCCCTACTTTTAATGGTAGAAGCTTTTTCTCATTTAGATGTGCTTTGTCCTCCAAGATGGTATGAGAGTTGATGAGACCTTTACGAGGTGGGCCCTGATAGGAGGTACCTAAGTCACAGAGGAAGTAAGGTGTGATCTCTTAATTCTTTTCCCCTTCAGTCTTGTAGGAAGGAAAGCGATGCTCCTGGTAACTCAGACTCTGTCATTTCTCCTTGGTTCCTAAGTTCTGAGTATACGTCCTTTCCCCAAACAGATCAGTGGCAGAACGGGATATATTGATTAAACAAGCTGTCTAACATCTAGAGCCGGAGACAAGGGTGTCTGTCACACTGACCAAAAAGATGACAGTGTTAGGAACAGATGTTCTCAGTGGAGGTCCAAGAGGTGCCTGCAAGACAGGAGGTAAACAAAATCCTCTGCCTTGGAAAGCAGGTGTCAGGTCAGCAGAGGAGTCAATGGGAGAAGGAAAGAATATTCCAGAGGGAACACATTGTCCTAGGTACTTTCTATTGCTGCAACAAAAACACTGACCAAAGCCAACTTGGGGAGGAAAGGGTTTATTTGGCTTATTCTTCCATATTGTAGTTTATTATTGAGACAACACAAGCAGGACAGGAACCAGGAGGCCACAGAGGAATGCTGCTTCCTGGCTTGCTCGTCTGCCTATGCTCAACCCAGGACCACCTGCCCAGGGGTGGCACTGCCCACAGTGGTCTGGGTCCTTCCACATCATTTAACAAATTAAGAAAATGCCTCATAGACACACCCAAAAGCCAATTGTATAGAGAAAATTCCCCAATTGAGGTTCCCTCTTCCCAGGCGTGGCAAGTTGACAGCTGAAGCTATCCAGCACACACGTGTGCAAAGCTTGGAGGCAAGAAACAACATGATGCATTCAAGAACTGCTCATATTTTGGAATGCTTGGATCACAGAATGAGAAGGGCAGAAACAAGATGAGCTCAGTGGTTGAGAGAAGCAGACATGGACTGTGACCTCAGATGAAGGAGTAGAATCTCTGTCACTTAGGCAGTAAGCCCAGGGTTGAGACTGACCCGGGATGAGGTTTAAATCCCAATCTGTCCCCCAACAATTATGGCAATATCTCTAAATCTCTGTTTTTCTTACTGTCTAATCTATACAATGCACAAAAGACATGTCTAACTTCACACTGTTGTTGGAGAGTCATATGAAAGGGTATACGTAGGGCCTCTAACTATAAATAACATATACTCTGGATAAAAAGTAACTGTTGGAGCTGTGCATGGTGGCACACACCTTTAATCCTAGCACTTGGGAGGCAGAGGCAGGCAGATCTTTGTGAGTTCAAGGCCAGCCTGGTCTACAGAGTGAGTTCCAGAACAGCTGGGGCTACAGGGAGACCCTGTCTCGAAAAGACCAAAAAAAAAAAAAAAAGTAACTGTTGGGGGGCCAGAGAGATGGCTCAGTGGTTAAGAGCACTTGCTGCTCTTGCAGAGGACCCGGGTTCGATTCCCAGCACCCACATGGCGGCTAAGAGCTGTCTTTAACTCCAGTTCCAGGGGAATCTGACACGCTCTTCTGACCTCTGCAGCATTTCCTTGGGGCCCCCCGCGGTCCCTTCTCCTCCTTCCTTGGGGCCCCCCCGCGGTGCCTTCTCCTCCTTCCGTGGGGCCCCCCGCAGTCCCTTCTCCTCCTCCCTTGGGGCCCCCCGCGGTGCCTTCTCCCCCTTCCGTGGGGCCCCCCGCGGTCCCTTCTCCCCCTTCCGTGGGGCCCCCCGCGGTCCCTTCTCCCCCTTCCTTGGGGCCCCCCGCGGTCCCTTCTCCCCCTTCCTTGGGGCCCCCCGCGGTCCCTTCTCCCCCTTCCGTGGGGCCCCCCGCGGTCCCTTCTCCTCCTCCCTTGGGGCCCCCTGCCAATCCCTTCTCCTCCTTCCTTGGGGCCCCCCGCGGTCCCTTCTCCCCCTTCCGTGGGGCCCCCCCGCCGGTCTCAGGTCCCTTCTCCCCCTTCGCTTGGGGGCCCCACCGCGGTGCCTTTCTCCCCCTTCCGTGGGTCTCCCCCCGCGCAGAAAGTCCCTTTCCTCCCTCACTGTGAAGGGCCCCCCGCGCCGTCTGCCTTTCTGCGCCCCCTTCCGTCCCGGGGCCCCCCGCCAAAAGACATTGAGCCAAGAGTCCCTTCTCCCTTTCGTGGTGCCCCTCGAAGATCCCTTCTCCTCCTTCCTTGGGGCCCCCTGCGATCCCTTCTCCCCCTTCCGTGGGGCCCCCTGCGGTCCCTTCTCCTATTGCTAATTGACCTCCTAGCTGCTGGAGACAGGGTGCTCTAAGGAAACCTCCCTACTGCTCCCGTGAAATCCTTGTAATTTCTTCACTGCTAAGTTGACAGAATGAGGTTGGCAAAGGTAGCTGTGACCTAGAATGAGACCAGACTCCACAATCCCCTCCACTTCTGGGCGTTCTAGCTATCCTTTCGCCTCAATCTCCCTTGGTAAGCCCCGATTGCACCATCACAATATTAATAATTATGAAGATAGGAGGATCTCCCTGTAGCTCCAGATAGACTCTGGTAAGATTGCTATGCATAGAATCAGGCTTGGCCTCCGATATCTCACAGAGATTTCCGCCTAAATCTGAGATTTAAAGTGTCCCACCACCACACCAGGCTCAGGACTGGTCTCATTGTCACCTTTTATTGCATTCCTAATAAACATACTAAATATAATCCTCAGACTGGGTTAAACACCAACATGTTTCTTGACCATATAGCACTCCTTTCCTCAATGTCAAGAGTTCTTGGTTTTTGTTTTTTTTTTTTTTTAACTGGCTATGCCTTTCTTAAATTTATTTATTTATTTATAATATGTATGAATGAAGTGTATTATCTGACACTGTATTGGATTGGTGCACCAGGGCGGTCAGACTTCCCCTGGAACTTCCTCACCCTACGGAGTTTTGAAGACCAGTTTTCTTAGCCGCCATGTGGGCTCGCTGCTGACTCGAACCCAGGTCTTTTGCAAGAGCAGCGATGTCATTTAGCACTGAGCCCTTGCCCAGCCATCTCTCACAGCTCCCGGCTTTTTATCAATCTATAAAAAGTAATGGTTCTGAAATGTGATACGTACCCTGAATCCGAAAAATTGTCGTGGGGCTGGAGAGAGAGTGACTCACTCAAGTAAAAGAATTCTGCTGTAACAGGGTCTGGGAGAGATGGAAGCTCTAACTAGCACTGTTTAGAAGAAGCTTACGAGCTGCTCTTGCAGATGACCACGAAGGTTCAAGAATCCCCTGAGCACCCACAGGAGGCTAGAACCGGTCTTGTCCATACTCCCAATTCCAGTGAGATATACTCCCAGTTCTCAGGAGACACTCCAAGGGGAATCCCGTAGACCCGCTTCTTGTCATCAATGCTGCAGAGAATACAGAACGAGCCTGTGTCAGATTCCGCCTGGAACTGGAGTTAAAAGACAGCTCTTAGCCGCAACACTGTGGGTCTGGGAATCGAACCCGGGGCTCCTCTGCAAGCAGCAGCAAATGNGGGGGAGAAGGGACCGCGGGGGGCCCCAAGGAAGGAGGAGAAGGGATTGCAGGGGGCCCCAAGGAAGGAGGAGAAGGGACAGCGGGAGGCCCCACGGAAGGGGGAGAAGGCACCGCGGGGGGCCCCACGGAAGGGGGAGAAGGGACCGCGGGGGGCCCCACGGAAGGGGGAGAAGGCACCGCGAGGGGCCCCAAGGGAGGAGGAGAAGGGACCGCGGGGGGCCCCAAGGAAGGGGGAGAAGGGATCGCAGGGGGCCCCAAGGAAGGGCCCAGCCGCCACTGAAGAGCAGGACCTGCGCCTGTTGCTAGTTAATTTATTAGTTGCAGCCAAAAAGGACCTGTATGGCCTAGATCCCTCCAACAAACACCCAAACAAAACCCACGCAATGTGGCCCAGAATGACTACCACTATTATGGGCTACAGTAGCGCGTTAACCCATGTAAGCACTGTTTGCCACTTCTAGTTTGGTCTGGGAAGTTGTACATCTTCACCGTAATTATTAGTTTTAAAAATAAGAGAGCCGAGCGTGGTGGCGCATGCCTTTAGTCCCAGCACTTGGGAGGCAGAGGCAAGCAGATCTCTGTGAGTTCAAGGCCAGCCTGGTCTACATAGCGAGTTCCAGGCCAGCTGGGACTAAATGGAGACCCCGTCTCAAAAATGAAAAAATAAAATAAATAAAATTTTTAAAAGAGAGTAGGGGCTGGAGAGATGGCTCAGCGGTTAAGAGCATCAACTGCTCTTGCAGAGCACCCGGGTTGATTCCCAGCACCCATATGGCAGCTAAGAACCATCTTTAACTCCATTTCCAGGGGAATTCGACACCCTCTTCTGACCTCTGCGGCATTGCACAACACGGGTGCACCAACCTACATGCAGACAGTACACTCATACACATAAAAAATAATAAATAAATAAATAGTTTAAAGAAAAGAGTAAAAGCTGTAAAGAAATAAGGAAACGGTCTTTATCAACTAAAACAAAGGAGATTTAAAACCTTGCTGATATATTGAACCAAAATAACAGGGCTGTTTCCAGGCTGTCGGCACTTTCCCACTTCCAGATCAGAGGCTGTGGAAGTCTCTGCTGTGCCGATGACAAACAGTTACAGGAAGTAATCACAAGCCTCTCTCCACTCTCACAGGCAAAGGGAGTCGGGCTTTTCTATCTGACCAATGTAATTATTCTAACTCACCTTGACAAACAAATACCAGGAAATTCAAGTGTTAGCAACTAAGCAGAATCCTCCTACACCACCATCCTCCAGTGCCCAGGGCCAACACTTTCTGTAGCAGGGAAGAGCAGCCGTGTGTTAAAGACCTATTGTGGCTGAGAGCCGTCTGTGACTCCGATTCCAGGAGAACTCCAGTTCCAGGGGAATCCGAGACCCTCTTCTGACCTCCGCAGCGTTGCACGACACGGGTGCACAGACCTGCATGCAGACAGAACATTCATACACATACAAAAATAAATAAAAAAAAAAAAAAGACCTATTGTGTCTGCGTTCTTTGCTAAGCTCTTTATGTCCACTATTTATATTTAACCTTCATAGAAGTTCAAGGAAGATATAATTCACAAAATTTTTATAAAATTCTGAAAATAACAATTGCCTCACAACACTGTTTTGTGTGTGAGTGAAATAATACATGTGAAGCATATACATTACTGAAACCCAACACATATTATCCTCTCCATAAGCATCAACTCTGGCACCCACATTAAAAAAAACAAAACTGGGGCTGGAGGGATAGCTCAGCAGTTAAGAGTGCCGACTGCTCTTACAGAGGACCCAGGTTTGATTCCCAGCACCCACATGGCGGCTAAGAACCGTCTTTAATTCCAGTTCCGGGGTGTCCACCTCCGTGGCATTGCATGACATGAGTACACCAACCTACATGCAGACAGTACACTCATACACATAATAAATTAAATAAAAATTTTAAAAAATTTTAAAAACTGGACATGGAAGAAATGTGTACACCTCTAATGCTATTGCTGGAGAGGCAGAGGCAGGTGAATCTCTGTAAGATCAAGGCCAGCCTGGGCTACATAGCAAGGTCTAGGCCAATCAGGGCTACAGAAAAACTCTGTCTCAAAAAAAAAAAAGAGGAGGAGGATGAAAGAGAAGAACAAGAATAATGAGGAGGAGGAGGAGGAGGAAGAGGAGGAAGAGGAGGGGGAGGAGGAGGAGGGGGAGGTGAGGAGGAGGGGGAAGTGAGGAGGAGGGAGGGAGGAGGAGGAGGAGGGGGAGGGGGAGGAGGAGGAGGAGGGGAAGGGGGAGGAGGAGAAGGGGGAGGGGGAGGAGGAGAGCAATAGAAGAAGACACTGGACATAGACCTGGACCTGGAGGGTTAGGCCTGTAATCTCAGCTGCTTGAAAGGCTGAGGAAGGGCAATTCTAAAGGGAAGGCAACAGTGTCTCACATTCGAGAATGGGAGGGATGTAGCTCAGTGGTAAAACTCTTTTCTAGCATACACTGCAAAGGTTTCATAAACACAAGGAAAAAGGTTCAGCATCACTAACCACAGAGAAATGCAAATCAAGACCACAATGATACACACAAGATGGTGATTATATTTATTTAAAAAAACAAACAGGAAAATAGAAGTGCTGGTGAAGCTATAAAGTTATTCGAACCTGTACACTAATCATGGAAATATAAGATTGACTATAGAAAAGAATGCAGTGTCTCCCCAAACAGCACACAGAGCGTTAGCTGACCCAGCAATCCCACTTCTAAGTATAAATCCAGAAGAGAAACAATTAGGGACAGGAACAAATTATTGCATGGCAGTGTTCCATACAACAGGTTTCTAGCACCACATGCCACTAACAACCACCTTAACTCCAGTTCCAGGGGATCCGACAGCCTGTTTTGACCTCCTGGGGCACTGCTGGACATGGGTGTACTTACATACATGTAGGCATAACATTAATACACATAAAATAAAAATAAAAATTTAAAAATTTATTTACAAAATATACTTTAAATTTTTATGGTTTTTATGCGCATAAGTGTTTGTTTACGTGTAGGAGTACCCCCAGAAGAAGGCATTGAACAATTGGAGTTGTTAGCAGCCATGTGGGTGCTGGAAATTGAACCCAGGTCCTCTGTAAGAGCAGCCAGTGTTCTTAACCACTGAGCCATCTCTCCAGCCTCACAAAATATACTTTTTAAATTCTACACTGTTACTGACAGCTTTCCACGTTCCTTACATAAGACTTACATTTTAACAGCTACAGAGTATTTCAAGGCTAGAGTACTCAGTTATTATTTATTTAGCTGTGTGTTCTGAGTGCCAGATTTTAAATAGCTTATTCTGCACAATTATAAAGATTACACAATAAAAATCTTTAGATATTACCCTTTTAATTTCCTGGAACTGCTTCTAAAGGATAAATGTCCCAAAGTGACACTGCTGGGTCATGTCGTACATACTTCTGATTTATGCTGCCTAATTTGGGGGAAGGAACTTTTTGAGACAAGGTCTTGCTATGTAGCCTATGCTGGATTTGAATTCACTGTGTAGCCCAGGCTGGCCTTTTCCTACATACCTTCCACATCAGCCTCTTAGATGCTAGGATTGCAAGAGTGTGCCATCACTTGTAGCTGCTTAATTGTGCTTTATAATCAATGTAGGTCACCTTGGATCTTTCCTGGAACGAGGTATTAATACCAAGTGGAGACCTTATTTTCAAAAGACACGACACTTGCAGAAATGTGTGTCTTTGTAAGAAGCCCACAGAACTGGAAGTAGGTCAGAAATGTTTGGCAGGAGAGGCAAACGCAGAGCTACTCTTTGTGATCCTCGCTGTTCTTTGTACCTCTCTTCTTTTTCAGCAATAGGAAATCACTTTAGACAACAGCTTATGGTTGTCCAAAGACTAAAGATCCAACAAACAGCCATGCATGGTGGCGCACACCTTTAATCCTAGCACTCGGGAGGCAGAGGCAGGCAGATCTGTATGAGTTCAAGGCCAGCCTGTTCTACACAGTGAGTTCCAGGACAGCTGGGGCTGCAGGGAGACCCTGTCTCAAAAAGACCAAAATCAAAGGACCAAAAAACGAAGGGAAGATTTTTCTTTTTTGGGGGGTGGGGGGTCTTTTTGAGACAGGGTCTCCCTGTAGCTTTGGCTGTCCTGGAACTGACTCTGTAGCCCAGACTGGCCTTGAACTCACAGAGATCCGCCAGCCTCTGCCTCCCAAGTGCTAGGATTAAAGGTGTGCACCACCACACCCGGCAGATTTTTCTAAATGAGGATAGTGTTGAGCAACAGAACCGGGAATCTTCTGAGACAGTGTACGTCTCACCACTGAAATTTATGTTCAAAATGACCAACAGAAGAGACCACAGTAGACAGGTGAAAGGCACAGAGCCTGAAGTCTAGATACCTGTGTTTCAATCACTCTTGGTTTGAACACTTAGCCAGGAGACCTTGGGTAAGTTGCTTTTATTTATTTTGAAAAAACGTTTAAGAGTATCTTTCCCAATCCCTGTCTCTTGCATCTCCTAACCCAGAGAGTAAGACTCTCTGCCCCCCACCTTCAGTGGATCAAGGGCCTTTGAGACACCTACGAAACCACCTTAATAATGTCTGTTTTTAAAAACGATTTTGTTATTTTTTTATCTTTTTTAAATTTTATTTATTTATTTTTAATTTTTTTTAATTTTTTATTTATTTTTTGTATGTGTATGAATGTACTGTCTGCATGTAGGTTTGTGCACCAGTGTCGTGCAATGCCGCGGAGATCAGAAGAAGGTGTCGGATTCCCCTGGAACTGGAGTCAAAGACGGTTCTCAGCCGCCATGTGGGTGCTGGGGATCGAACCTGGGTCCTCTGCAAGAGCAGTCGGTGCTCTTAACCACTAGGCCATCTCTCCAGCCCCGATTTTGTTTATTTTATGTGTATGAGTGCATTGCCTGATTGTAAGTGCACTGTGTTGTGTAATGTCCATGGAGGTCAGAAGAGGGTGTCAGATCCCCTGGAAGTGGAGTTAGGACAGTTGTTAGTTGCCATGTGGGTGCTGGGAATTGAACCCAGGTCCTCTGGAAGAGCAGCCAGTGCTCTTAACCACTGAGCCCTCTCTCCAGCCCCGGAATGCCTGCTTATTCATTGGTGAAACAGGGCTAACAGCACTCTCCTAGGAGCTGCTGTGTGTTACTTCTTTCCTCCATGTTTGTGATAGTCATGTTTCTCCTTGCTGTGACATCATACCTGACAAAGCATTTCAAGGAGGGGCTTACTCTGGCTCACATTTTGAGGGTGTTGTACATCACCTTGGGGAAGGCATGGCAGCCAAAGCGCTGCAGCAGTGAGGGCAGGAACATGGGACACCAGGTTGCACTGCGTCCAGTCAGGAAGCAGAGGGAGAGGTGCTGGCGCTCGGCTCCTTCTCATTGACTCTGGAAGCCCAGCCCAGTGTCACCCACATTTAGGATGAACCTTCCCGCCTGTATTAAATCTCTTTGGAAACGGCTGACAGACTAACTAAAGTTATCCTAGATGATCCTAAATTCTATCATATTGGCGATAAAGTATGCAATAAACATCAGAGTGTTTAAAAATATCTTTCAGGGGCTGGAGAGATGGCCTAGCGGTTAAGAGCACCGACCGCTCTTGCAGAGGACCCGGGTTCGATCCCCAGCACCCACATGGCGGCCGAGAACCATCTGAAACTCCAATTCCAGGAGAACTCCAGTTCCAGGGGAATCCGACACCCTCTTCTGACCTCCGTGGCATTGCACGACACGGGTGCACAAACCTACATGCAGACAGTACATTCATACACATACAAAAATAAAATTAAAATAATAATAATAAATAAATAAAAAGTTAAAAAAAAACTTTCAGATTGTATGTGGTAGCTGTACTACACCTATAATCTCAGCACTCAGGAAGCCAGCCAGGAGAGGTGCAGTGAGGTCAAGGCCAGCCTTGGCTACTCAGTGAGTTCTAGGTCATCCTGGGCTACAAAGTGAGACCCTGTGTCCAAATACCAAATACTACATTTATGTGTGTGTTTATATAACACACATAATCTCAAAGGCCTAAGGGTGCAGCTCAGTGACAGAACATATGCTTAACATATTAAAAGCCCTGGGTTCAATCCCCAGCACCAAAAATTAAACAAATAAGTATCATTATCATATAAATAATTCAAAAGAAATAAGGAAACAGGGCCAGAAATGGCTTAGTGGGAAAAACACTTG
>VZQC01008327.1:300599-330832 GCA_009823505.1 Rhizomys pruinosus | reverse complement strand
CCGGGTCCTCTGTAAGAGCGGTCGGCGCTCTTAACCCCTAGGCCATCTCTCCAGCCCTCTCGTTTTCATTTTTATTTTGAGATAGATCTCACTTTGTAGCCCCACTGGGCCTCACCGCAGGCTCATGATCCTGCCGCAGCCTTCCAAGAGTCTCTGAAATGCTGGGATACAGACTTGTGCCACCATGCCTGGAAGTTGTAAGTTGATTATTGGGTATTTTTGTCACCATGATGGAAACTATGTATGATCAGGTTTTTCTTTTTTATATTCCTAGTATCTTACTTAGCATTGTGTCTTCCCAATTTATCCACGTTGTGGCAAATGCTGAGATTTCCTTTGTTTTAGGGTTGACTACTATTCCGTTGTGTATAGACTACATTTTGTTTTACCTGGTTACCATGTGTGGTTTGTTTTGGTTCTTGGAATATTGTGGCAATGGACTTGGTGGCAGCTACCTCTTTGAGATCCTCATTTCAATTCCTTTGGATATAGATTAGAAATTGGGGTGCTTGGTCTGTGGTGGCTCTATGCTAGTTTTGTGAGGACCCTCCCTGCTGGTTCCCACTTGGGCTGCTCTGCAACCAGCAGCAGGCAGGAGTTCCTCCTCCACATCCTTGACTACGTTGCTTATCTTTTGTTTATTGATAATAGCTATCTAAACTGTGGTGAGGTGCTAGCACTGTGGTTTGGATTGGCATTTCCCTTGTGAATGGTGGTGTTGGACATTGTTTAGAGAGCTATCACTTCAAGTTGAATAGTTTTCTTGTGGTCCAGAGGATTGCTTATCTTAGTAAATAGCTCTTTTTAACTTTAAAAAAGAATGTGTAGCCCCCCTTCTCATGTGATTGGGGATCATACAGGCCAAGTGAATCCTCTACCACTGAGCTACAACCCCAGCCTTCTGAATATACTTTAACAAAAAGTAAGTATGTTCTACTATTTTTTTTTCTTTTTGAGACAGGGTCTCCCTGTAGCCCCAGCTGGCCTGGGACTCACTCTGTAGATCAGGCTGGCCTTGAACTCACAGAGATCCGCCTGCCTCTGCCTCCTGAGTGCTGGGATTAAAGGCACATGCCACCATGCCCGGCCAGTGTTCTACTATTGTTAAATGGAATGTCTTGCATTTTTAGTTAGATAGAGATTGTTGACAGTCTTGCTCATATCGATTTCTTCTATCAAGTGTTGAGAAAGTCATATTGAACAGTGGACTTATGTATTACTCTTTTTGTTTTTTGCTTCACATATCTTGAAGCTCCTTGAAGGGCTATCATAGTGAGTTCCAGTAGCATAAAGAGAATGAGAAAGAACAATAATATTTCTCAAGTGCAAGAAACCATATATATGTATATATTCTAACCCAGACACATCATACTGAAACTGCAGAATACTCATATATGAGTATGTGTGTGTATATGTGTGTGTGTGTGAGAGAGAGAGACAGAGAGAGAGACAGAGACAGAGACAGAGACAGAATCCTCAAAGTAAGCCAGAAAAAAGATCTATTAAACCTGGTTGGGCAGCAAGTCAGTGGGTAAAAGCAATTACTGACCTGAGTTTAATTCCTGGAATACAAGTTAAAAAAAAAAAAAAAAGATGGATTCATCCCCAGTATTCTCTGGTGAGATGAGAGGCGGAGACAGGAGCATCAGGTAGAAGATGGTGTATAGAGCCCTGTGGCAGAAATAACAAGAGAGACCTTGCCTCAAAACAAGGTGGAAACATAGGGCTGGAGAGATGGCTTGGTAGTTAGGAACACTGGTTGCTCTTTCAGAGGACCTGGGTTTAGTTCCCAGCACCCACATGGGCTAACAACCATCTGTAAATCCAGTTCTAGGGCATCCAATGACCTCTTTTGGCCTCCATGGGCACTGCACAACATGAGTTCACTTACATACATACAGGCAAAACATACATATAAAATAAAAATAAATAAAATTAAATTAAAAAATGAACAAGGTGGAATGATAGAGCTAAGTCATAAAAACTGTTATGATTTCCATACTTACTGTAGCACACTTGAACCTGCACCCAAACATGCATGTGTACACACATACACATGAACACACACATGAACACACACATGCACACACGTGTACACATGTACACACCACTATCAAACACACATGTACACGTGTGTACATGCACACGTGTACATACACATGTGTACGTGCATGTACATATACCACCACCATCAAACACACACACATGTACATATGCCATCACCACCACCATCAAATTAAAAAATCTTAAAAAAAAAAAACCCCTGATCACATTTAAAGTTTTTTTCTGTTTGCTTTTTGAGATGTCAATTTACTTTGTAGCTCAGGTTGGCCTAGAACTCATTACTAAGCCCAGGCTGACCTCAAAAATCAAGGCAATCCTCTGTCCCTACCTCCCAGGTACTGGAACTGCCACAGCTGGATAGTTCACCTCTGAAAAACAAGAGACTATTTCCTGGTATTTCCCTAATGCATTAAGAGAAAATAGCTATCAGCATAGCATTCAACATTATAAAATAGCTGTATTTTAAGACAAAGGATGACAGAAATAATATTTTCAGGTAAACAATACAATAAAACACCTATCTTCTCCAATAATCTACGTCAAGAATTTGCCACTTCGAGGGGCTGGAGAGATGGCTCCGTGGTTTGGAGTGGGGTTGCTCTGGAGGAAGACCCAACTTCAGTTTCCTCCAGCCGCAGCTCCCAGCTGCCTGTAACTCCAGCTTCAAAGGATCGGATGGCATCTGCACACGTGTGGCACAGACAGAGGCAGACAAATGTAAACATAGATTTTAAACATGAATTTACTGTTTCAAGACACTCATGAAAGAAAATTTTTATTATTTATTTATTTATTTATTTATTTTTGTATGTGTATGAATGTACTGTCTGCATGCAGGTCTGTGCACCCGTGTCGTGCAATGCCGCGGAGGTCAGAAGAGGGTCTCGGATTCCCCTGGAACTGGAGTTCTCCTGGAATTGGAGTTACAGACGGTTCTTAGCCGCCATGTGGGTGCTGGGGATCGAACCCAGGTCCTCTGCAAGAGCGTCGGTGCTCTTAACCGCTAGGCTATCTCTCCAGCCCCGAAAGAAAATTTTTAAAAAAGTTCTTTTGAGTGAAAAATGCAAAGGCCTTCAGGAAAGGAAGGGAGCCAAGGTGGTAAGGAGAGCCTCTCGGCAACGCTGAAATGGCTGCTCCCCGGTGAATAAACTGGAGGGACAGAGACTAGAATGAAAATACTGCATTTAGCCGGGCGTGGTGGCGCACGCCTTTAATCCTAGCACTTGGGAGGCAGAGGCAGGCGGATCTTTGTGAATTCAAGGCCAGCCTGGTCTACAGAGCGAGTTCCAAGCCAGCTGGGGCTACATGGAGACCCTGTCTCAAAAAGACGAAAAAAGAAAAAAGAAAGAAAATACTGCATTTATACAGGGTTACAGTTGATTGTCTAAGAAGATAAAGGTATTAACTTTGGACTTCTTGTTAAATTGACACCCCGAACTAGCTAATGTAACCCTCAAACCAGTAAATTGCATTCACTGTGTGTGGTGGTGTATGTACATGTATGTACATGTGTGTATGTACATGTGTGTGTTTGATGGTGGTGTATGTACATGTGTGTACATGTGCACACGTGTATGTACATGTGTACATGTGTGTTCATGTGTGTTCATGTGTATGTGTGTACATGTGTGTGCGTTTGGGTGCAGGTGCGAGTGTGCTACAGCAGGTATGGAAATCATAACAGTTTTTATGAGTCCAGACAACTAAGGAGACTAAAATTTAAAAAAAGAAATAAAGAGGGGAAAAAGTAATGGATAGTGAGTGACAGGGAGGGTCTAGTGTACTTAGCACAGTGCTGGGAATGTTGTCATTAAAAAGACAAATTACGCCAGCCTGGTCTACATAGGGAGTTCCAGGCCAGGGACTAAAGGGAGACCATGTCTCAAAAAGACAAAACAAACTACATTAAATAACACACATAGTATGTGTATACTAATTTATTATTATTACTCTTATTTCTATTTTAGTAAACCCCCTGTGTAATGCTTAAACAGGTAAGTCCCAACTGTCTGGATAACTTCATCATGTTAAGAAGAAGAATACTAGTGTGTGGTGCACGCCTTTAATCCCAGCACTTGGGAAGCAGAGGCAGGTGGATCTCTGTGAGTTCAAGGCCAGCCTGGTCTACATAGTGAGTTCCAGGCCAGCTGGGGCTACAGGGAGACCCTGTCTCAAAAAGACCAAGATGAAGGAGAAGAAGGAGGAGGAGGAGGAGGAGGAGGAGGAGGAGGAGGAAGAGGAGGAGGAGGAGGAGGAGGACTAATTAAAAGACAGTGAAAATACTAATTAAAAGTTATCTGGAAAAATTAGCTCAATCATGTTAAGAAGAATGCTAATTTAAAAACTAATTAAAAATACTAATTAAAAAATAGTTATCTGGAAAAATTAGAAATCTCAATTAAAGACTGGAGTTAGAGCTATTTGTGGTGGCTCTGTGCCTGTGATACCAGGATTTAAGAGTAGAAGTAGGAGGATCTGAATTCAAGGCCAGACTCAGCTACACAATGAGTCAGCCTGGGCTACATGAGAGACTATCTTAAAACTACAACAAAAAGCTGTGGGTATTTCTCAGTGGCAGAGGCCTTGCCAAATACGGGTAAGGCCCTGGCTTTGATCCTTAACACGGCAAAAATAAAAATAAAAAGTAAGTAAATAAGAAAGTTGTAAGCCTTATTTCTACAAAGGTATTTAACCTAAAGCTAGACACATCATGTCTTGGCCTCATGGGAAAAATGAGGGGCTAAAATTTGAATTGGACGGCTCTACAGTTTGAACTTCCTGTTAGCCAGAGGAGGAAATCTGACTCTGGACAAGAAAGGAGGTAGTGAGGGGCACTCATAGTTTGTTGAGTAGTGATCACAGTTTGGCTCACAATTTTAATTCTCACTGAGTAGAAAGCACAGCATTTCCTCACTTGTACCAGAAACTTACGGATTTGGAGGCTACTGAAGCAGAAGCAAAGCCAAAGCAAGACCCCACCCAGAGCACCCCAGGAGAGGTGCCCTGCCCAGCCAGGACAGAAATTCCAAGGGTCCTTGGGTAGGCCTGCAGGTTCCGACCTCTCTGCAAGGAAGCATTGTGCTTGGGGTGCCAGACAGGTGTGTGGTATCAAAGAAAGTCACTCCCCATCACCTTAACACAGGACGACTTTGTGAGTGCTTCCTTCTGTCTTCTGGAAGGTGGCACTTCTTGAATCTTTGTAATTCTCAGATAATACTATCCTTGGCACCCTGGGAGATGACAATGCCCAATCACGTGCTGCAGAGGAAGTGTGGGTCTGGGAGATAACCAGTTCAGTCACCAAACTTAACCCTGGCCTGCGTGATGGCTGCCACGGGAGGAGCCAGGGATGCCCCTCAGGAAGTCCCCTGGAATTTGGTCGTGGTGTGATCTCTTCTGCCCTTCCCAAGGATGGTTTATCTAATCTGGCTTTAAAGGACCTTCTGCTCACTGATGTCTGCTGAGCCTCTCAGCAGCTTTTGGAGATTGGGGTCTGCCTGTCCTCCGGGTGTGTGCGTGTGTGTGTGTGTGTGTGTGTGTGTGTGTGTGTGTATGTGTGTGTGTGTGTGTGTGTGTGTGTGGCCCGAGGTTGAAGTCAGGAATCATCCTTAATTGCTCTTCCACCTTATCCATTGAGGCAGAGTCCCTCAATCAAACACAAAACTTGCAGATATGGGTAGTGTTGCTTTGGGGATCCCCTGCCTCTACCTTCTGAGGCTGGACTTATAGGTGGACCCCCATGCCCACCTGACATTTACATGGGCTTCTAAGGATCTGAACGCCAGTCCCCAAGCTTACATGGCAAGCACTTATCTACTGAGCCATCTCCCCTGTCCTAATGCATAATTCAAAAAAGTGAAGTATCAAAGCTGGGCGTGGTGGCGAACGCCTTTGATCCTAGCACTTGGGAGGCAGAGGCAGGTGGATCTCTGTGAGTTCAAGGCCAGCCTGGTCTACAGAGTGAGTTCCAGGACGGCTGGGGCTACAGGGAGATCCTGTCTTGAAAAGACCAAAACAAAACAAAACAAAACAAAACAAAACAAAACAAAAAACCCAAACCAAACAAAACAGTGAAGTATCAGCAGGAACTCATCAGCAGAGTTGGGGGCCATCACATAGTGTAACATAACAGGCTTAGAAGCTGCTGGTTTGGTTACAAAAGAAAAAGTCCTCATCTGGGCCCAGAAAATAACTAAAAACCAGTCAGAAGCCCAAACCTCTGCCTTCATTTTCTGCCTGTCTCCTTTACTGTGGGCAGACTTCTGCTCAATTCCAGATAGGTGTGCTAGATAGCTCCAGTTTACACACCAGAACCAACACGTTTGACAACGTGACACATCTGGGTGAAGGGAACCTCAACTGAGGGTCCTGACCTTAGTTCTTGCCTTGACTTCCCTTGATGATGGACTATGAGCTGTAAGCCAAATAAGCCCTTTCCTTCTCAAGATGGTTTTGGTCAGTCCTTTTAACACGTCAATAGAAAGTAAGTAGGGCTGGAGAGATGGCCTAGCGGTTGAGAGCGCTGACCGCTCTTACAGAGGACCCGGGTTCGATCCCCAGCACCCACATGGCGGCTGAGAACCGTCTGAAACTCCAATTCCAGGAGAACTCCAGTTCCAGGGGAATCCGACACCCTCTTCTGACCTCCGCGGCATTGCACGACACGGGTGCACAAACCTACATGCAGACAGTACACTCATACACATACAAAAATAAATAAAATAAAAATTAAAAAAAAAATAGAAAGTAGAACAACAAGCATAATAATAGTACTGTCTTTTTCTTATTTATTATTTTTTATGTGTATGAGTATACTGTATGCATGTAGATTGGTGCACCCGTATCGTGCAATGCCGAGGTCAGAAGAGGGCATCAGATTCCCCTGGAACTGGTGTTAAAGACAGTTCTTAGCTGCCATGTGGGTGCTAGGAATCGAACCTGGGTCCTCTGCAAGAGCAGTCGGCGCTCTTAACCGCTGAGCCATCTCTACAGCCCGAATAGTACTGTCTTTCTAAAATCCAGTGATCCCAACCCATCTCTACCTCATTTAAGGCTGAAGGCACAAAGAGTCATTGTCCTAAACCTGAAGTCACTTTGGGGGCTGGAGCAAGCAGAAAAGGCCACCCTCAAGTTGAGAACAGTTATCTGTGGGAGAGGCTAGAACCTGGAGGCCAGCAGTCACTCCATCTTGGGGTCCAATTTGGGCTAATGGCCACCATCTTGTAGGAACCAAATTGATTGCCTCAGCCATGACGGCCATTAACAGAAACCATGCTGCATGACTGGAGCTTGGGTAGTGATGAGCAGGCACTCTTGACCAGGACTGCTTAGCTATGCATACCTCTTTTCCCTGCCTCAGTTCTATGTAAATCTAAAGCTCATATTGGTAACTCTAAAGACAGACTTGGGGCCACTGGACCCCTTTATCAGTTCCTCTTCCCAATACACCCTCCACTCAGGATGTCAAGTTGACAACTATCCAGCACAATTAACTCCTTGTCAACTTGATACCCCTGGAAGGAAGGAACCTCAACTGAGAAACTTCCTCTATCAGGTTGGACTGTTAAATCTCCCTTTTCTGCTTTTCATTTTTCTTTGATTCTTTTTTTTTTTCTATCAACCTTTCATTTCTGTATGTGTACGAATGCACTGTCTGCATGCAAGTCTGTGCACCCGTGTCGTGCAATGCCGCGGAGGTCAGAAGTGGGCGTCGGATTCCCCTGGAGCTGGAGTTCTCCCGGAGTTGGAGTCTCAGACGGCTCTCAGCCGCCATGTGGGTGCTGGGGATCGAACCCGGGTCCTCTGCAAGAGCGGTCGGCGCTCCTAACCGCCAGGCCATCTCTCCAGCCCCCTCTTTGATTCTTTAATCAATATCTTTGGATGGGTGGTAGAGCCTAGTGTGTTGGGGATACTGGAGCCAGAGCTTTGGTCCCAAACTCCAGGTGCCAAATGCTAGGAAGTTGGCATTCATCAAGTTGACTAGTGGTATATGAAGTATGATCTCATTCTGGTAAAAACCAATGATTATAACAATAAAGTGAATAGACACCAAAAAATAACACGAGCATATATTTTATTTTTTAGTCTTTTTTTTTTTGAGACAGGGTCTCCCTATAGCCCTAGCTGGCCTGGAACTCACTAGGTAGACTAGGCTGGGCTTGAACTCACAGAGATCCGTCTGCCTCTGCCTCCCAGGTGCTGAGATTAAAGGTGTGCACCACCACGCTTGGCACAAAAGCATATGCAAAAATACATATTATTTGAGGTTAGATGGAATTTAGGGAGTTTTTGCTCTATGTGATGAATCTCTGCAATATTTGAATTCTATATAATTTTCTATTACTTTGCATCAGAATGAAGGGAAGGAGGGAAGAAAACTGGGAGACATTGAAACATTTGTTCCATGCCAGGAATGGGGCGCAGCTTTAGTCCTAGCACTTGGGAGACTGAAATGGGACGATCTCTGTGAGGTCCAGGAGGCTGGGGCTACAGGAGACCCTGTCAAAAAAAAAGTTTATTCTTGGGCAGGAGAGATGGTTCAGTGCTTAAAAGCACTTGCTGCCCTTGCAGAGGACTGAGGTGCAACTGCTAGCACCCACACCAGGTGGCTCATAACTGCTGTAACTCCAGTTTCAGGGAATCCAATGCTCTCTTCTGACCCTCCAGGGCATCTGCACACAAGTGATGCACATACACACACTCAGGTGCACACATATACATAAGTCTTTTTTTTAAGAATCTGAAGAGATAGCTCAGCAGCTAAGAGCACTAGCTGCTCTTGCAGAAGACCTGGGTCCAGTTCCCAGGACCCACATGGCAGCTAACAACTGTCCAACTCTAGATCCAGATGTTCCAATGCCTTCTTCTGACCTCTTAGGGCATTGCAAGATACAAGTGCACTTATATATATGCAGGTAGTGCATTCATACATACTTATACTCATAAAATAAAAAATAAAATATTAAAGAGAATTTTGAAAACTTGTAATTCATTGCCTCTTCCCTGATGCTGTTCCTTTTCACTAGTCAGGGTGATGGTTTGATGCTGGTATTCATTCACAGTCCACCTTTCTCTTCTGCGATGCAGATGTAGTATCTCACGGCTGGAGGACTCCACAATGCATAGTAGCAGCTTCTGGCCTTCGTTCATTTGTGTTCTGTTCCCATTAAGACACGTGTTCTAGCTTGCTCTCAGTTGCTATAACAAAACACTCTGACCAATACCAACTTGGGGAAGAAAGAGTTTATTCATCTTTCATCTCCCAGGTCACAGTTCATCACTGAGGGAACCCTAGGTAGGAACTCAGGGCAGGAACCCGAAGCCACGACCTGAAGCACAGGCAATGAAGGACTGCTGCTTACTGGCTTGCTCCTCTGGCACACACTCAACCTGCTTTCTTTTTTTAAATTTTTTTATTTTTTATATGTATGAATGTACTGTCTGCATGTAGGTTGGTGTACCCGTGTCGTGCAATGCTGAAGAGGTCAGAAAAGGGCGTCGGATTCCCCTGGAACTGGAGTTAAAGACGGTTCTCAGCTGCCATGTGGGTGCTGGGGATCCAACCCGGGTCCTCTGCAAGAGCAGTTGGCGCTCTTAACTACTGAGCCATCTCTCCAGCTCCTCAGCCTGCTTTCTTCTACAACACAGGACTACCTGCTCAGGGGTGGCGCTGCCCACCCTTGAGGGGTGGGCCCTCTCACATCACCCAACAATCAAGAAAATACTCCACAGACATGGCCACAGCCCAGTCCAATGGAGGCAATTCCCCAATTGAGGCTCCCTCAACCCAGGTGTGTCAAGTTGACACTCAAGCTATCCAGCATAACATGTTTTCCTTGTAGGCATTTATATATTAAAATACTTGAGATAGCTCAGTGTAATACTTGACCACTGAAATGAACATTTATATATATTTTTTTTTAATTTTATTTATTTTCGTATGTGTATGAGTGTACTGTCTGCATGTAGATTTGTGCACCCGTGTTGTGCAATGCTGCGGAGGTCAGAAGAGGGTGTTGGATTCCCCTGGAACTGGAGTTCTCCTGGAATTGGAGTTACAGACAGTTCTCAGCCACCATGTGGGTGCTGGGGATCAAACCCAGGTCCTCTGCAAGAGCAGTTGGTGCCCTTAACTGCTAGGCCATCTCTCCAGCCCATATATATATATTTTTTTTAATTAAATTGTTCAGTCCTAGCATTTTTTTTTTATATTTTAGGGTTCCATCATTTAAAAAAAAATTCAATACGTGAGGCTATTAATGTCAACAGGGAGGACAGAGGATTTAGAGGTGCTGGGATTAAACCTGATGTGGACTAGCACTAAGAACTGCACTAATCCTATGCTATTTTAAATCTTAAGCATATCTAGTTGGGTATGGTGATGTTTGCCTATAATCTCAGCACTTAGGCAGGAAGATTAAAAGGCTAGCCTTGGCAACAGAGTGAAACAAAACTTAAGTACCTACTGCAGGGCATGGTGGTGCACCTGTAATCCCAGCACTTGGGAGGCAGAGGCAGGTGGATCTCTGTGAGTTCAAGGCCAGCCTGGTCTACATAGTGAGTTCCAGGACAGCTGGGGCTATAGGGAGACCCTGTCTCAAAAAGACCAAAAAAAGAGCTGGGCGTGGTGGCACACGCCTTTAATCCTAGCACTTGGGAGGCAGCGGCACGTGGATCTTTGTGAGTTCAAGGCCAGCCTGGTCTACGGAGCGAATTCCAGGACAGCTGGGGCTACAGGGAGACCCTGTCTCGAAAAGACTGGAAAAAAAAGAGAAGAAAAAAAGACCAAAAAAAGAAGTACCTACATTTGGGAATCTTGCCCCCAATACTGGCTCAATTTCCTGGATGTGTAAGGCAGAGACTAAATCTAATAAAACTTATATTTTCTTTTTAAAAATATTTGATTACTTTTTATGTGTATATTTTTTATGTGTATATTGCCTGCATGTGTACAAATGCATCTGTGTTAAGCAGTGCCCTTGGAGATCAGAAAAGTGTTGACTCCCCTCTAACTGGAGTTATGGACAGTTGTTAGTTGCCATGTAGATGTTGGGAACCAAACTCAAGAATTCTGAGAGAGCAGTCAGTGAGCGTAACTGCTGAGACACCTCTTCAGCTCCCCAAACTTGTATTTTCACAGGACTTTTGGTTTGCAATTTATTTCTTTTCTCCTTCCACTTCCCCCTTCTGTACAGAGTCTTCCTTCTTGTTATGTAGCCCAGGCTGGATTTGAACTTTTCAATACACCTCCTGAGTGCTAAGATTACAGGTGCACATCACTGTACCAGGGTGTAATTTATTTTTTTTTAATTTTTTTTTATTATTTATTTTTGTATGTGTATGAATGTATTGTCTGCATGCAGGTCTGTGCACCCATGTCATGCAATGCCGCAGAGGTCAGAAGAGGGTCTCAGATTCCCCTGGAACTGGAGTTCTCCTGGAATTGGAGTTACAGATGGTTCTTAGCCATCATGTGGGTGCTGGGGATCGAACCTGGGTCCTCTGCAAGAGCAGTCAGTGCTCTTAACCACTAGGCTTAACCTCTCCAGCCCCAGAGGAATTTTTTTAAAAGCAAGAAGACAGGGGTGAAAATGTTCCAGCCTGAGAACATTTCAAAACCTTGGTTAAGAATAAGAGAAGCCGCCGGGCGTGGTGGCGCACACCTTTAATCCTAGCACTTGGGAGGCAGAGGCAGGCGGACCTCTGCGAGTTCAAGGCCAGCCTGGTCTACAGAGTGAGCTCCAGGCCAGCTGGGACTAAAGGGAGACCCTGTCTCAAAAAGACCAAAAAATAAAAATAAAAAAAAGAATAATAGAAGCCAGGTGTGGTGACGCATGCCTTTAATTCCAGCACTTGAGAGGCAGAGGCAGGTGGATCTCTATGAGTTCAAGGCCAGCCTGGTCTACAGAGTGAGTTCCAGGACAGCTGGGGCTACAGGGAGACTCTGTCTCAAAAAGACCAAAAAATAATAATAATAAAATAAATAATAGAATGACGGCCAGTAGATGCTGATGGTCGCTCTACTCCTGCCATTTTGCACGCACTGCTCCGGCCCTCACAACAGCCCTGCTGCTGGGTGCTGGCCTTCTCTTTTTACAGCTAATCCAACTAGGATTTTGTTCAGTATCACACACCTAGTCAGCAAGGAATTTGAATTCTGCATTTTTAATCAGGGCTGAGCTTCTAGCCCCTTTTCTCCCTTTCATTTTTAGATATTTTTATTATTTTAGCTCAAAAAGAAAATAACGACCTTTACTATGGCATTTTATCTTATTTATTTATTTATTTATTTATTTATTTATTTATTTATTTATTGGTGTTTTTGAGACAAGTCCCAGCTAGCCTGGAACTTGCTCTGTAAGACCAGGCTGGCCTTGAACTCACAGAGATCCACCTGCCTCTGCCTCCTGAGTATTGAGATTAAAGGCATATGCCACCACGTCCAGCATTATTGTATTTTAAGTGTATGAATGTTTTGCCTACATGTATGTATGCATGTATATGCGTGCACCATGTGTATGCAGTGCCTTCAGAGGCCAGAAGAAGAAATCACATCCCCTGGAACTTGAGTTTTGGATGGTTGTGAGCTGCCATGTAGGTGTTGGGAACTGAACTCAGATCCTCTGCAGGAAGAGCCAGTGCCCTTAACTGCTGAGCCATTTCTCCAGCCCCACATTATGACATCCTCATTCATAGGCTATCCTTTTTCTTTAAAGGTGTTTACATTTTTATTTACCTATTTATTTAGTAGGGGGTTGTGTATGCTATGATCCACTTGTGGGTGTCAGAGGAGAGCTTGGGAGAATTGGTTCTCTCCTTTCACCACGTGGGTTTGGGGGTGGTGCTCAAGCCATCATGCTTGATGGCAAGCACTCTTATCCGCTGAGCCATCTCCCCAGGCCCCTAACCTTTTCTCTTCATATGACAGGGTTAAGTCTTTCCACTTTCAACATCCATTCAGCTCCCATTCACTTACTGGAAATCCATTGTCTTCTTCATCAGATACATAATGCTCTACAAAGAAATTATAATGTGCCGTGTGTGTGTGTGTGTGTGTGTGTGTGTGTGTGTGTGTGTGTGTGCATGCAGGAGGCAGCCTGCTGAGAATACAGGTAACCTGAGCCCAAGTCTCTCTCCCCTGAGACAGCTAAATCTATAAACCTTTTGGCCTGTCTGATGGTTTTCCATAAATTCCAAGAGTGCCACAGACACTGGGGAGAGAAACTAGGTTCCTTCTCCCTGCATTTGGCCAAACTATAAATAAATCCAGTTTTCCTTTATCAATTTGTTTCCTAATTTCTTCTGCAACACAGGGGAACCAAAGTTTCTAGTCACAGACCTGGGTCTCTGGTAATCAGCTGGCAGCATGGGCTCAGCAGTCAGGTTTCCCATCTCGCTCTAGTGCCCAAAGCTCCAGGCGATCTGTGCTTAGACACACAACCAGTTCCTTGCCTGAGTTTTCCCTGGGGCATCTAGTGGGACTTTCTCATGCCTGCACCTCAAGATGCCATTTTCATTTTGGTGGGCTGGTCGCTTTCACCCTGAGCAGCTATAGTCTTAGATTTTATCTGGGCTTGCCATCAGGAAGCTGTGAGACTTCCTGAACTGTGTACTGGGCACACTTTTTTTTTTAATTTTATTTATTTCTGTATGTGTATGAATGTACTGTCTGCATGCAGGTTTGTGTGTGCAATGCCACGGAGGTCAGAAGAGGGTGTCGGATTCCCCTGGAACAGGAGTTCTCCTGGAATTGGAGTTTCAGACGGTTCTTGGCCGCCACGTGGGTGCTGGGGATCGAACCCGGGTCCTCTGTAAGAGCGGTCGGCGCTCTTAACTGCTAGGCCATCTCTCCAGTCCCGTACTGGGCACACTTTATACAACTCGAGCTGGCTTTCTTTACTGGGAGTTGCTCTGGGCTCCTGGAAGGGCTGGCGATGCCCCATCCAGTTTCCTACAGGTTGAGGTCAACAGTTGGTGAGAAACAACCTCTGTGGTTTCCAGCCTCTTGTGCTTCCTGAGAATTTGGAAAGAAGTTCATGATTAGGATGGGAGTCTAGAAAACCTGTTATGGAGGAGGAGGGTTATCAACTCAGTGGGAGTAAGTCTCCTGGCCGCCCTCCTGACCCGATCATCACCGGGGCTGGTCAGGAAGTAGCAGAAGAGTGGGGCTCCAGAATTACCATCTTCCAACATTTCTATCCCTTAACCAAAGAAGCAGAGTCAGGAACCGTGGGGAGGGCCCCTCTTACTGTATACAAGCTTACTCCACCCAAGCCGTGAGCCTCACATGTACCTAAGAGTCATGTTCTTGTGTGGCGTGACCTGTAAACCAGCACTCAGGCTGCTGAGGCTGTGAGGAGGATTGCTCTGAGCTCCAGGTCAGCCTGGGCTATAAGCATAAAACTCCGGCTCAATTAAAAAGAACAAAAAGTAGGCCAGGGAGATGGCTCAGCAGGTAGAGGCACCTGCCGCCATGCATGAAGACCTGAGTTCCACCCAGAAACACACATGTTGGAAGGACAGAACAAACTCTAGCAAGTCCTCCTCAGACCTCCACTTGTGCACTGTGGTACGCGTGCACACACATACTAACGAACAAACACTTTTTGAAGGTCATTTCCTCACTGGCCTCAGGTGTTCTGATAAATTAACCTGTAGTGATTGATGCAGTGTTTTATCCCGTTTTAAAATGATTACACATGCCGTGACCTTGTTACTGAGTTTATGTGCTAGGAATCTTGTTTCTGTACCTTTGACCCAGAGTCACATGTTTGAGTCATTTTGGTAAGAAGATTTGGGGAGGGAGGGAGGGGGACAAACACCTAAGCCAGATGTGCAAGCAGATTTGGGAAATGAAAATGACTGAGAACAGGGCTGGCCCAGGTTAGGGGTGGTGTCTGAAGTGAGGACAGTAAACTGTGCTGGCCTCCACAACAGTGACACAGAACTAAGTGTCCACTCATTACCACGTGACCATCAGAGAACGACACAACAGGGCAGAGAGGAGTTAAGTGTCTGCTTCGTAAGCATGAGGACTTGAGTTTGATCCCTAGAACTGATATAGAAAGGTCAGAGATGGTGGTGTGCTTGTGCATTCCCATTCCCAGTGCCGGGAGGCAGAGACCGAAGGATGCCTGGCGTTCGCTGGCAGCCAGTCTAAGCTCCCGGCCAGCCAGTCTAAGCTCCTGGCTAATGAGAGACCCAGAAAAGAAGCTTTTTTTTTTTTGGGTCTTTTTGAGACAGGGTCTCCCTGTAGCCCCAGCCGTCTTGGAACTCACTATGTAGACCAGGCTGGCCTTGAATTCACAAAGATCTGCCTGCCTCTGCCTCTAGAGTGCTGGGATTAAAGGTGTGTGCCACCATGCCCTGCTAAATGAAGCATTTCTAAGGATGTCAGCTGAAGTTGTTACCCACAGGCATCCATAGACACTCTTTTTTTTATTTTTATGTGTATGAGTATACTGTCTGCATGTAGGTCTGTGCGCCCGTGTTGTGCAATGCCACAGAGGTCAGAAGAGGGTGTCGGATTCCCCTGGAACTGGAGTTAAAGATGGTTCTCAGCCGCCATGTGGGTGCTGGGGATCGAACCCTCTGCAAGAGCAGTTGGTGCTCTTAACCACTGAGCCATCTCTCCAGCCTGTAGACACTCTTATAATACACACATACACACACACATGCACATTAAAAAAATAGAAAATAATGCAAACCCTGGTGACTTTTAAATCTGTCATTACATTTGAGATGTAAGGGAAATTCTCCTTACGACCACTATGACCCTGTAAAGTGAATGGGATGCCTTTCTATCCCACACCAGGGCAAGGGGGCAGGGAGAGCAGGAGGTGGTCCAGACACTAACCAAGACACTGCCTGGCTCTCATGTGAACTCTCTTCCCACACAACCCACCTCTAAAAGACCCGGATGCAAAGCTTGGCACCACCACTCACCAGAACTCTGAATTTCAACTTTCTCATTACAATCCAGACAGAATGTAGTCACCCAATGGGGATGTTCAACTGGGAAAATACTGGCAAGGTGCTTGACATATAATAGGTGTTTAAAAGACGAATCTTCTCTTTTCTCGGGTAGCCTAAATTATTACTGCATCTTTCTTTCTTTTTTAATTTTATTTATTTCTGTATGTGTATGAATGTACTGTCTGCATGCAGGTCTGTGCACCCGTGTTGTGCAATGCCGTGGAGGTCAGAAGAGGGTGTCAGGATTCCCCTGGAACTGGAGTTCTCCTGGAATTGGAGTTTCAGACAGTTCTCGGCCGCCATGTGGGTGCTGGAGATCGAACCCGGGTCCTCTGTAAGAGCGGTTGGCACTCTTAACCGCTAGGCCATCTCTCCAGCCCCATTACTGTATCTTTGTATCCTTGGAGGGAACCAGGATAGCTCCGAGGTTGGCAGCCCTCACAGTGAGTGGTTGAACAGTCCACTGAAGACATGCCAAAGAAAGTATTTAAGAAAGTGATGGCAGAGTAAAGGGCATTTGTGATGGCAACCAAAACAGAAAAACCCTCAAGGACACAACAAAAACTGAAACTACAATCATCCCTAAACAGAGAAGCAATCATTGTAGCCTATATTTAACTTGTATGAAAGCAAGAGTTCGGGAAGGTAAGCACCTGCTGTGGAAATTGTGCTTATTATTTAGAAGTTTGCAGTGAGAACTAAAACTGATTTTTAAAAATTATTTTTAATTTTTTATTTATTTTGTATGTGTATGAATGTACTGTCTGCATGCAGGTTTGTGCACCCTTGTCTTGCAATGCCTCGGAGGTCAGAAGAGGGTGTTGGATTCCCTGGACCTGGAGTTAAAGATGGTTCTCAGCCGCCATGTGGGTGCTGGGAATCAAACTGGGGTCCTCTGCAAGAGCAGTTGGTGCTCTTAACTGATGAACCATCTCTCCAGCCCGGTACAATTGCACTTTGTAAACACTGCAAGAAAACATGTTTGCAGTTCTGATGTAAGAATTAGAACTTACCCTAGCACTTGGGAGGCAGAGGCAAGTGGATCTTTGTGAATTCAAGGCCAGCCTGGTCTACAGAGTGAGTTCCAGGACAGCTGGGGCTACAGGGAGACCCTATCTTGAAAAAAAAAAAAAGAATTAGAGCTTAGTGACTGAGGAGATGGTTTAGTGGGTAAAGCCCTTGGTGTTCAAGTATGAGGACCAGAGTGGAGGTCCCCATCACCTACAGAAAAGCCAGGCAGTTGTGGCAGCCCACTTGTAGCCCAGAGTTCTGGAGAAAGAGAGATCCCCAGACAAGTTGTCTAACAAAAATAGTCAAATTTGCAAACACTGTGTTCAAGTGAGATATCCTGCCTTGGTATAGAAGGTGAAGGGCAATCAAGGAAGAGAGTAGACTCTGGCCTTCACAAGCACATCAGCACACACACACACGCACACACACACACACACACACACACACACCATACACAGAAGCATAAAAAGAATCAGAAATTAGCCAGGCGTGGTAGCATACGCCTTTAATCAGAGAGGCAGGAGGATCTCTATGAGTTCAAACCCATACTGGTCTACATAGTGAGTTCCAGGACAGCTGGAACTACAGAGACCCTGTCTCAAAATAAAAAGAAAAAAAAAAAAAAATCTAGGCAGATGAATATCACCTATAATCCCACACCCGGAGTGGGCCCTGAGAGGATCCGGGTTTGAGGCCAGCCTGGTTTTATCTGTGTGCAAAAATAATTTTAAAAGACATCAACAATAAAAAAAACGATGATGGGCTCTTTATTGAGTATGTACTCTACATCGGGCTCACTCTTCATCCCACCATCCCTCTTCCCCCCTTCCTCCCTCTCTCCCTTCTTTCCTGCCTTCCATTAAGTTCTTTTGAGGGAAAATCAAAGCTCTTCTAAAACTCATGATGTCAACCTCCTACTGAGCCTCCCAAGTGGTGGGATTCCAGGCTTGAGCCGTCGCACCTAGCCTGCATCACGCTCTCGGCATGTATGATATGGTAATTTTCTGCTGCAGATTCAGCCTACAGATTGCGTTTGACTTTTTTTTTTTTTTGAGAAGAAATTGATTTTATTTTATTTTATTTTTATTTAACATTTTTTTATTGATGCTTTGTGCATTTCATACATCATTTTCCAATTCAGTTCAGGCATATTTCCCTTTCCCTTCCCCCCGACCCCCACCCCAACCGAGATCATGCATTCTGCCATAACTGTCCTGCATATTTCTCTGTGTTTTTTTTTCCATTTTTTAGCTATAAGTGATAATCCATGAGTACAAGCATCCTTCATGTAAAACCAATTTGCAGGCTGTTGTGCCGAAACCCCCACAGCCCCACCTTCCAGCGTGGGGTGAGGGGTCGTATGTTCAATCAGGTTGATCAAATGAGGCGTTTGACTTTTAAAGTGGGATGGTGAGCAAAGAAACCAGGTGCTTCGAAAAGAAACAGTCGGGGTGAAACCAAAAGCAGCAGCCAAGGGGAGGCCGAGGTCACCACTTTTTCAGAGCCAACGTAAGTCTCGATGTCCAAATTTTCTTTATCTGTTACACACATGAAGTTAGTGTGGGAGGCAGCGGTACATCCTGTACATGCCAACACTTAGGAAGGGAGGCAAGAGGCTAACCTGGGATACATGGGGCCCAAAACGAAGCAAAACAACAACCAAAAAGAGAAAAGTTAATTATTATACAACATGAAACTAAAACAAGACAGCTATACTCCGATTTAGCTGGGTGTGGTGGCACAGGCCATTAATCCCAGCACTCTACAAGCAGAGGTAGGTGGATCTCTGAATTTGAGACTATTCTGGTCTACATAGTGAGTTCCAGGCCAGCCAGGGCTATACAATGAGGCCCTGTCTCAACACAAAGGAAAACAAAACAAAACAAAATGCCTCTTTGACTCCAAAATTGGCTACTATCACCCAAGTATAGTTTGGCCCATCTGTGTGCACATGTGGACACATACACGTACACACACACACACACACACATGTGCATACACACACACAAAAACACACACACAAACACATTACTTAGTAGGTAAATGTATGTATGTATTTCTAACATACTTTCTTCCCACAAAATCCAATTACTCTGAAATTGGAGTATATTTAAACGTTGAAGGTAATTAAATCTGGGGACTGACCCCAGGGTCTTGAACACACTAAAGACATATTCTAGCATTGAGCTTAAACCCTGAGGCTCAGGAATATTTATTAATTTATACAAAAATATTCACTTTATGCCATGCACTGTTATAGACCCTGCAGATGCATGTGACAAATAAAACAGATATGATCCTGAGTAATAAATCAGAAAATAAACCAAACAAGTAGATGACAACGACGTCATCAGAAAACTTGTGAACTTAACCACTCTGACACGGGGCAGCCTTTCATGAAGTTCTCTTTCAGGTCTGTCTGGGATCAGGATGTACAGGATGTGTTTACGTTGGCCCCTCTCTGTTGGTATCTCACATTTTAGGAAGGAAACTAAAGAATCATTGTCACAACATGAAAGGAGAAGGAAAGGAGATAGAGGAAGTGTTGTAGTCATAATTGTACACACACACACACACACACACACACACACACACAAAGTGGAGATGCTGTGACCTAGGGAAAGCTACACCCTGGCTCTGGGTGCCAGCTTAATGCTTGGGAACATCAGGAACTGCAGGCACTTGAGGACAGGCACCCCAGAGGCTGCAGGTATACCCTAAAAACACCCTAGGGGGTGGGGCAGATGCTGATGGCTATTCTTCCCTCTTAAGCTGGGAAAAACCTTCTCTGAGCTGGGTGTTTCCAGGGCCCAGCCAGGGTTTTGATAGAATCATCGAAGTAGATGGTCAGGGCTGGAAAGTCCCCCAGAGAGCTATTGGTCCATCCGCCTCACTTTACAAGGAAGGGAACTGACCTGAGAGGAGATGAACCTACACTGAAAAGCCGGCTAAGACTCAAACAGGGCTCCATGCTGACCATTCTGATTTTCTCTTCCTTAACACAAAGGAGTATGACTCTTTTCGAAGAATATGAGAAGAGATCTACATATGGTCTAGTCTTTACGAAGGTCGCATGTGATCCTCCACACACTCCCTGTCTTCATCAGCTAGCTAAATGCAGAAAAACCAGCTTAGGACCCCCAGAATTCCCTAGGATCCCCAATGATAAAAGTCAAGGTTTCAAGGCCTATGTGAACATACCCCAATCTACCGTGATATATTTGAAAACTAAACTTTACTATATAAACCAGTGAGATTTGGAATGTATAGCAACTGGATCTGTTTGCTCTGACAAATACCCTGGCAGTTTGGAGACCATGAATAGCTTTGCATGCCAACCTGACTGGACCACAGTGTGCCCAGAGACTTGGACAAACATTCTTCTGGGTATGTCTGTGAGGGCCGGCCTTCTTAGATGAGAATAGCGTTCCAATCATTGTACCAAACAGAACAGACTGTCCTCCCTTAAAGATGAGAGCCTTGGCCCACCAGTCTACAGATCTGACACTTCAGTGTTGTACCTGCAGACAGGAAGAGCACAACTGGCTACCCTGGGGCTCCGGGCCCCTCACCGAAGCTGTTGCTCCACCTTTCATAATCACTTGAGCCAGTTTGTTACAATGTAATATCTATATCTATACCTATCTATCTCTATCTATCTCTATCTATCTATCATCTATCTATCTATCATCTAATCTATATCTATCTCTATCTATCATCTATCTATCTATCTATCATCTAATCTATCTCTATCTATCTATCTATCTCTATCTATCTATCTATCTCACTATAAGGCAGACCTTTTCACTTCTTTTTCTGGGGGGGATCTTTTTGAGACAGGTCTCCCTGTAGCCCCAGCTGTCCTGGAACTCACTCTGTAGACCAGGCTGGCCTTGAACTCACAAAGACACAAAGATCTGCCTGCCTCTGCCTCCCAAGTGCTAGGATTAAGGGTGTCCACCACCACACACATACTGATATTTATTTATTTATTTATTTATTTATTTATTTATTTATTGTCTTTTTGGTACAGGGTCTCCCTATAACCACAGCTGGCCTGGAACTTGATATGTAGACCAGGCTGGCCTTGAACTCACAGAGATCCACCTGGTTCTGCCTCCCAAGTGCTGGGATTACAGGTGTGCACCACCATATGTGGCTTTATTTTATTTTATATTATATGTATGAGTGTATTGCTTACATGTATGTAAATGCATCCATGTTGTGTAGTGCCCATGGAGGTCAGAAGAAGGCCACCAGATTCCCTTAGAACTGGAGTCATCTCTGTCTTTTTTTCTGTTTTGGGACTAGGGATTGAACCCAGGGACTTGTGCCTGGTTGGCAAGAACTCTGCTACTGAGCTATATCCCCAGACCTTTTTACTTTTATTTTAAAACAAGGTCTTCTTAAAATACCTAGGTTGGCCTTGAATTCATTTACTATGTTGCCCAGGCATGCCTCAAAGTTATGGTCTTCTTGCCTCAGCCTCCTGAGCAGCTGAGATTATGCCTCCACCTCCACACTCAGCGTATTTCAATGCTTTTTAACACAATAGTTTTTTTTCTCTAAACTGATAGAAAATTTCCTAGAAAACTTCAGATTCACTTCCCATACCTGAAATCTCCCAGGCTTGGCCCAACAAAGCAGAAGATTAGGTCCCCATGTAAACACAAGGACATCACTGTAGACATGGCAGAATCCTTTCTTTGGTCTGTCATTCGTTTCCTGTCTGAAATGAACAGACGTTTGTTCTCCCCAGGAAAAGTTGCAGAAAAGATCCAGGGATGGTGGCACACACCTTTAAACCCAGTACACGGAGGCAGGCAGATCTGTGGGACAGATCTTTTTTTTTTTTTTTTATGTGGATGAGTGTACTGTCTGTATGTAAGTTGGTGCACCCGTGTTGTGCAATGCCTTGGAGGTTAGAAGAGGGCATTGGATTCCCCTGGAACTGGAGTTAAAGACGGTTCTTAGCCGCCATGTGGGTGCTGGGAATCGAACCCAGGAACTCTGCAAGAACAGTCAGTGCTCTTAACTGCTGAGCCACCTCTCCAGCCCCAGTTGGACACATTTTTTTTTGTCTTTTCAAGACAGGGTCTCCCTGTAGCCCCAGCTGTCCTGGAACTCACTCTGAAGACCAGGCTGGCCTTGAACTCACAAAGATCCACCTGCCTCTGCCTCGCAAGTGCTAGGATTAAAGGCATGCGCCAACCACGCCCGGCAGTTGGACACATCTTAAACATGCCTTGATAGATTGTAGACGCAGAAAAACAAAAGGAAGGCTTTACAAATCAAAGAACCTTTGGTTTAAAAGAATTTTATAGATAATCTATCTTTATTTTAAAATTTTTGTTTAATACATTCTTTTCTGTAGTGTATAACTAATAACCAGTAACTGTGGGGGGAAAAAAGAATCATAAACATTTTGTCCAAAACTATTATGGTGTGCCAACTCTCCCTCAGCCAGGTTAGGACCTTTTTACTCTTGTTTATGAGAGTCTCATGAATTGTGGTTTCACTACAGGGAAAAAGGAAGTTGAGTTTCTGTGAAATCTCTGGGAAGATAAATTCAAGAGGTGACACATGTAAGTCAACCAGATGTTAAAGGACGGTTCCTGGCTCTCCCCAGAAGTCATACAAGGGTTCTACCCTGACAGGGCTGACCCTAAGGATGACTGCAGACTTGTCACCACAGCAGATCTTGTAGAGCCCTGCCAGGAGACTTTACTTCTCAGAAAGGGAAACTTAGGAACTTGGCTAATTCAATTCTGTTAAAAGACAGAATTGAAACCAGGCTTCTGATTTTAACCAAATAAGAAATTTCTCAATGAAATTTATAAAACTAGCAATGAAAAGCAAATCTAACTTCTTGCCCTACCTTCTCCCCTACCTACAGTTAAACCAAATTCAGCCTCTAAAACACTTGCAAATTAGGTTCCTTCCAGGAACAACAGAAAATGAACCAGTGGAGTAAAGCAGGGTCTAGCCATTTTGGACAGGACAGCTAATTGAGGTGTGTGTGCTTATGTCTGTGTGTGCCTGCGTGTATGTATGTACACCACATTTGTGCCTAATGCCTGAAGAAGCCGGAAGATGACATCAGATCCCCCTGGAACTGGAGTTACAGACATTTATGAGCAGTCATGTCGGTGGTGGGAACCAAGCCCGGCCTTCTACTACAGCAGCAGTGCTCTTAGCCACTGAGCCATCTCTCTAGACTAGTAAAGGTTTATTTTTAATATTGAGAACTGAATATGTGGTGTATACCCGTAATTCCAACACTTAGGAAGTCAGGCCAGCAGGGTCAGAGTTTGAGGCCAGCATAGACTATATAGGCAGACCTTATCTTTAACAAAACAAAACAAGCCATCATGCCTTTAATCCCAGAACTGTGAGGCAGAGGCAGTTGGAACTCTGTGAGTTCAAGGCCAGCCTGATCTATACAGTGAGTTCCAGGCCAGCTGGGGCTACAGGAAGACCCTATATCAGAAAGACAACAAAATGAAACAAAAACCAATAATTTGCTGCACATAGTAAAACATGCCTTTAATCTCAGCACTAAGGAGGCAGAGGCATTCTGATTTCTGCGTTCCAAGCCTGCCTGGTTTACATAGTTCCAGGTCAGCCAGTGCTACATACTGATTCCCTGTCTCAAAAAAATAAAATAGGTGGGCATGGTGGTATGCCTTTAATCTCAGTACCCAGGAGGCAAAAGTAGGCAGATTTCTCTGAGAGCAAGACCAGCCTGGTCCACATAGCAAGTTCCAGGCCAGCTGGGACTACAGGAAGACCCTATCTCAAAAAAAGAAAAAAAAAGAACTTCATAGATCAGACTGGAATGATGGATGTGGGAGGGTCCAGTTCACCATGGGCAGAACCATCCCTAGCCATGGCAGTTCAGCTGTGTAAGAAAGTTAGTAGAGCATGAACCAGGGGGAGCGTTCCTCCATGGTGTCTGCCTCAGTTCCTGGCCTGACTTCCCCATGATGGAAAAACTTTAAGTCAAATAAACCCATGGGCTGGAGATGGCTCAACGGTTAAGAGCACCAACTGCTCTTGCAGAAGACCTGGGTTCGATTCCCAGCACCCACAAGGCGGCTAAGAACTGGCTTTAACTCCAGTTCCAGAGGAATCCGATGCCCTCTTCTGAGCTCGGCATTGCGCAACACGGGTGCACAAACCTACATGCAGACAGTACATTCATACATATACAGAAATAAATAAAATTAAAAAAAATAAATAAATAAAAAAAATAAACAACAAATAAACCCTTTCCTCCCCAAGTTGCTTTATGTCTGAGTGTTTTATCACAGCAACAGAGGAGCTACCTAGAACAAGTAAAGAATTCACAGCCAAACTAGGCTACACAGTGAGACCATTCTCTCAAAAGAGAAAAAATTAAAATAATAATAATAATAATTAAAAAAAAATAAAAAACCACATACTCCAGGGTGCTGTGACCACAAGGCGCTGAGTTCCAGCCCCAGCTCTGAAAAAGGAAAAAAAGAAAAGAAGCAAAGAGGAAAGGAAGGAACACGGGAATTCTTTTATTATTTTATTTTATGTGTATGAGCATATTGCCTGAATGCGTGTAACTGCAGTGAATGTGTGTCTTGCAATGGCTGGGAGGTCAGAAAAAGGCATCAGATACCCTGAAACTAGAGTTATAGACTATTGTTAGCTGCCATGTGAGTGCTAAGATTTGAACCTGGGTCCTCTGCAAGAGCAGCCAGTGCTCTTAACCCATGAGCCATCTTTCCAGCCCCTGAAAATGGGAATTCTTCCCCAAATATAAATTCTTTTTTTTTTTTTTTTTTTTTTGTCTTTTTGAGACAGGGTCTCCGTGTAGCCTCAGCTGGCCTGGAACTCACCAGGCTAGCCTTGAACTCACAAGAGATCTATCTGCCTGCCTCTGTCTCCCAAGTGCTGGGATTAAAGGCATGTGCCACTACGCCTGGCTAGAAATTCTTTTTTAAAACATGTATTAATTTGTGGGTGTATGTGTTCATGTTTATGGGTATGGGCATATGTGTGTACCCAAGTATGGAGGCCAGGGGAAATATCCAGTGTCTTTTTTTACTACTATTCGCATTATTATTGCTATCATCATCATCATCATCATCATCATCATCATCGTCATCATCTAGACAGAGCCTCTCACTGAACCTGGAGTTTACTGATTTGTCAAGACTAGCTAGGCAGAAAGCTCCAGGGATTTTTCTGTTTCTACCTGTTCCTCAGCGCTAGCAATACAGGCCAGAGCTGCCAGGCGTGGCTTTTCGCATGGATACTAGGGATCTGAACTGAGGTTGTGAATCTTATGTAGCAAGCATTTCACCAACTGAGCCATCTCCCCAAACCCTTAAAAGCTATTTGCCACCAGGGCATGGTGGCACACAACTTTAATCCCAGCAGAGGCGGTCGGATCTCTGTGCGTTCAAGGCCAGCCTGGTCTACATAGTGAGCTCCAGGCCAGCGAGGGAGACCCTGTCTTAAAAAGGGAAAAAAAAAACTATTTGCCAACATTTACAAAATATCACACTGAGCTTTAAAAAAAAAAAAACAAAACTAAACAAAAACTAAAAGCCTTTTCCTGTTCCCAGTCAATACACCACAATGGCCATTGCTTCCACTAAGACAGAAAGGACATTTCAGAGCTGGAAAGGCGGCTCAGCGCTTAAGAGCACTGGCTGCTTCTGCAGAGGACCCAAGATCAATTCCCAGCACACACGTAGTGGCTAACACCCATCCTTAACTCCAGCTACAGGGGATCCGACGCCCTCTTCTGATTCCATGGGCATTTTACCACACAGGTACACCTACAGAACATGTAGACAATACACTCATACACATAAAATAAAAGTAAAAAATAGCCGGGCATGGTGGCACACGCCTTTAATCCTAGCACTTGGAGGCAGAGGCAGGTGGATCTTTGTGAGTTCAAGGCCAGCCTGGTCTACAGAGTGAGTTCCAGGACAGCTGGGGCTACAGGGAGACCCTGTCTCGAAAAAGACCAAAAAAAAAAAAAAACCAAACCAAAACAAAACAAAAAAACCAGGGCTGGAGAGATGGCCTAGCGGTTAAGAGCACCGACTGCTCTTGCAGAGGACCCGGGTTCGATCCCCAGCACCCACATGGCGGCTGAGAACCATCTGTAACTCCAATTCCAGGAGAACTCCAGTTCCAGGAGAATCAGAGACCCTCTTCTGACCTCTGCGGCAATGCACGACAGAGGTGCACAAACCTGCATGCAGACGGTATGTTCAAATAAATAAATATTTAAAAAAATAAAATAATAAAACCACAGGTAGCAACACAATGAAATGACAAAATAAAGTACTGAACTTAAAAAGGGAAGGTAGAGAAAGATACATAGACCAAGATGTCATCTCTCTGGGGAATCTTGGTTTATGTGATTAAAGGTGTGTGCCACCACACCCATATTCAAATATGTTAAATAATATATAGTTTGCAGAAATAAGAATAAATTAAAAGCATTAAAGTTATTCCTGATAATTATATATCTCAACTTGGGTATAGTATATGCCTCTGAGAAGAATGCACAATGTTGAGGGACAGGGTCCAGAGATATTCAAGCCTATCTACAACATTCTATTTCAAAAATAAAGCATGAGGCGCTGGCAAGATGGCCTAGTGCGTAAAGGCACTTGCTGCCAAGCCTGACAATCTGAGTTCAATCCCCAGGACCCCAGGTACAGGGACAGAACAGACTGCACAAGCTGGCCTCCACAGGTGTCCCCCTCCACACACATACAAAATACATAAACAAATATGCCATAAAATTAAAAATACATAATATAAAGCATGAAGTAAAATAGAAGGGTAAGTACACTTAAAATGATTTATTCTTTGTAGCTTCCATTAAAGTTCAAAAAAATTTTTTTCTTAATAAGTCTTCATAACTGAGAAAAGTAATTAAATACTAAATATGTGAATAAAAGTTGTCCAAGCCAGGAGTAGTAAAAGACACCTGTAATCTTAGCACCCAGTTAGCAGAAAGCTGGCTAGCTCAGGCTACCCCTTCTCAAAATAAAATCAAGCAAACAAGGTCCAAATTCCCATTGTGAAATATATTTCAGTTTAAGTATATGTCCACATCAAGTAAATAAATGAGCTACTTAGACATAAATTATAAAAACTTTGACCATAAAGTAAAAAAATATATATAAATAAAACACTTTGGGATAAAGGATCAGGAAAAATTCAAATAAAACCCACAAACTTTAAAGCTAGAAAGGCTCAGGGTGAAATATCTTTGAATTTTTTGTTTTAAATCTGACTTGGTAGATAAAACAGTAGTTAAAATAAATACATGATGAATTTCATAAGTTTTAACTGTGGGAGTAATACAGCAGCCAGGACTCAACAAACAAAGCTGTAGAGGTCCTTTCGAATTTCCTTTCCATTCACTTGTTAACCAATCAGGTTTCACAAACAGGTGCACAACAAAATGACTTGGGTCAAATCACTATCAACACCCAGTTTTCAAGGGCAGTGGCAGTCAAAAGTCACAGGAGAGTGATATTCCGCCGTCCCTTTAATTAAGTAAGGCGGGCCTTCGAAAACTCAAGATGTTCCATTTGTGTCTCAAATCAATCAGATGGAATTCACCTTTTACGTGGCCTGAATCCTGATAGCTCAGCACGGTTGATAGGTAATTTAATCATGTCTGGTGTAGATGAACACAAACTCAAATTAGCTACTGAAAGACTTGGGCTTCTCAGAGATAGCGGTGCTTTTCCACTTTTATGGTGAGCTGAGCTTCACCAACTGGCTAGCTGGAGGCGTTATTAAAAATTTAGTGAAAGAAACAAAGGTGTGCTTGGGTGTCTCGTTACCCTTTCTACTGTTACTCGGGCAGACAAAAGGCATAGAGCCCTCATGAATAATGCGACATGGAATATTTACAATCTATTTTTAATGGAGCCAAGTAATAACATTAAGAGAGATATTTGCAATCTTCAAATTTCACACGGTAACCGGCACAGTAATTTGTTTTGATTCTAAACTGAGGATATCAAGATAAATATTTTTTTCCAATAAAGAGGCATCAAAGCCACAACTTTTCAATCAGGCATGATGGAACATGCCTATTATCCCAGCTGCTTTAGGAAAGGTGAAGCAGGAGAATGGGGTTTCAAGCCCAGCCTGGCCTATATAGCAAGACCCTGTCTAATATATATATATACTCCTTATGTATAAGCATAAACAAGGAAAGGGGAAGTGTACCAGATCAGGGAAGAGCAGAAAATGGGTCCCCAGATTTCAATCAGTTCAACTCACCCTTTATTATAATTTTACTTTTCAAACCAGGTTGAACTAACAGAGGAGCGTCCACACTGACTTTCGTGAGCAGGACATCGTCTCATCTTCTTGTGCTGAGGGTTCTGCCTCCCAGAATGCTGTGAAATGATTCTCAGATACTGTGACTGTTCATTAGCCATAGGTTCTGGGAAACTATCTTAAACGGCATTACTCAGTAAGCAAATGTGAACTCTGAATGAGAGTAAACGGACATAGGTGTGTTAAGAGCGCCGACCGCTCTTACAGAGGACCCGGGTTCAATCCCCAGCACCCACATGGCGGCCGAGAACCGTCTGAAACTCCAATTCCAGGAGAACTCCAGTTCCAGGGGAATCTGAGACCCTCTTCTGACCTCCGAGGCATTGCACGACACGGGTGCACAGACCTGCATGCAGACAGTACATTGATACACATACAGAAATAAATAAAATTAAAAAAAAAAAAAGAAAGCCAAGGAGGACGGCCAAGGACCTAGATTTGGAGAGCAGCAGCAAAGCTTCCTCTCTGCTGGACCCCTGGACCCCCACCTCAGAAAGTCTTGTGTGTTCTGAGTGTTCTACCTAATTCTGGGATGTGGGGTGAAGCCAGAGGTTACTTTCCATCTCTACTGGGTACCAGGTGCTGCTCTAGGGCTGAAGAGTCAGCAGCGACCAACTCAAGCTCCACAGGGACTGTGCTCACTACTGCGTCTTCCTCACTCCCAGACTTGACAGTCATAGACTGGGTCCTCAGCTGCTGTGTAAAATTTACTTGAATGGAAATGGACAGGCTGGCTGTTCCCCTGGGCCATGAATACGATAAAGCTATGGCTGGGAGGTTCTAAATACACGTACAAAAGGCAAGGACTCTAGTCTGGTTTGAGTCTCTTGATCCACTGATGGTGCAGAGGCAGAAATAACCCAAATCCCATTTCACTCTTCCGTGTGCACATCCCATCAGGTTTCTAACTTTTTCCCATGCAACAGCCAACCAATCTCATATTTTCTCCTCCTCTCCAGTCTCCATGGAGTTAGAGGAGTCAGAGCCCACACCAAGACTCAAATCTGGGCTGGAGCCATGGCTCGGGAGTTACAAGCACTTAAGCAAGGATCCCAAGGATCCAAGTTTGGTTTCCAGCACCCACATCTGCAGCTCACAATTACCTGTAAGTCCAGCTGCAGGGGATCCAACTCCCTCTTTTGGCCTGTCTCAGGCACCTGCATGAATGTGCACACACAAACAGGTAAATAATACACCTAAATAGAAATTAAAAAAATCTTAGCTGGGTGTGGTGGCACACACCTTTAATTGCAGAGGCAGGCAGATCTCTGTGAGTTCTGGGCCATCTGAGGCTACAGGAAGACCCTGTCTCAAAAAAATTTTTAAAAAAGCTATTAGTGCTATTTAAATACCTATATATCTAATTGCTTGTGCTTCATTAGTAGGATCAAAAGGTTATTCCTGGACAAACTGTCAGCCCATGAAACGAAACAGCCAGAACTGACCAGAGTCCAAGACAACAGCTCCAGAGAAAATTGACTGTTTTGGTTCTCATCCACCTGTGCCTCTTTTCTAAGCCTAGGGAACAATCTGCAGAAGAGGGGGCGTGGTAGAATGTAAGGGCTGCGATTGGGGTGAATGGTGAAACTAGAGCAATATAGTCTGGACACTCATTTGATCAACTTGATTGAACATACAAGCCCCCCCCCCACTGGATGGTGGGACCCATGGGCTGTGTGGGTTTGGGCACAACTGCCTGCAGATTGGTTATACATGAAGGATGCTTGTACTCATAAATTATCAATTATTGCTAAAAAATGAAAAAAAAAACAGAGAAAGATGCAGGATAGTTATAGCAGAATGCATGATCTGGGATGGGG